>JALPQD010001033.1:0-17255 GCA_023101885.1 Typhlomys cinereus | reverse complement strand
TCACCCTTGATCCTCCACAGGGACACACAGTGCCTCTGAGACACACACACACACACACACACACGCCACTAAAGTAAAAATAAAGCAAAAAAAGCAGTGAAGGGACATGCTTGGAACTTCAGAGGCTTTGGAGTGGGGGCCTTATTCAGCGCTGCCTGAGGTCTAGTGTCTTTGCTTGTTTCCCACTGCCCCCCCCCGTTCTGCTGCTCCTATCCCCTCCCCCAGCCAGGCTCCATGTAAGGAGCTGGCCTCCCCTCCCCCGCATTCCCTGTTCTCTGTGGTTCAGGGTCCTTCCTAGGGGCCACATCAAGGTGAAGAAATGACTCAGAACAACCATGTTCATTTTTGCACCCAGCTCTCTAGCCAGATGAGACCCTCCAGTTAATGACAATGTATTGTGTTTCGAGTTGTGTCTGCCACCGCTGGGAGTGGAGGGGGACATGGGGTTATAACTGATGTTTCTATTTTGTAAGTACCACGAAGTGTTTTGAACGTACTTGGATGTTTTAAAAATAGAAACATCCCCCCCCAAAAGCTGAAGTTATGAATTTCTAGTGGTGAGTGTATGTCCAAAGTGCTTTTTGCTGGGGGCTCGAACCAGTATCCAGGTGAAGTCTGGAATCTGCTCCTTACCTACATTCCTGGGCCAGCGTTTGAATGGCAAGGAGCCCACCAGAGCCAGCCCAGATCGGAGCTTTCCATGGGACTTTGGAATTCAGAGAAAAGGCCTCTAGGAGCAGAGCTCAATCTGCGCACCCCCTCCCCACACCCCTGTGTTTGGTGGGGTGCAACCCATGGAAAATCGTGAAAGTTGAAACATGGAACAAAAACGGAGCCTTGAATTAATTAAGATGCTAATGAGGCAAGAGGACCCAGGGAATTCAGATCCTAATCGAGCATTTTCTGCACTGAGAGACCAGGGGAACCAATGACAAAAAAGGAAAAATATTTTCCTGTAATACAGGTGCCAGAACCCATCCAAATACAAGTGCTGCGACTTCTGCCGCAGTGCAGGATGTGGCACCCTGGGGCTCACTCCCTCGGGCAGCCCCTGAGACGCCCCAGAGGAAGCCCTGTCTCAGGAGAGCTCTGGAAGGATGCGGGGTGTCTCAGGTAAGCACCTGGCTGGCCCCTCAGTCTCCAAGCTGCCTGTCAGTGGGGTGAATTACAGATCAGCGAGTGCTAAATTTGTGCCCACAGCCCTGTAGTCTCTCTGGGCAGCCTGGTGGAGGGAAAACAGTGGTCCGCTGGCTGCCACACAACCCACGGTACCTTCCCACCTTGAGCCGCTGAACCGCAGGGCGGAGCAGCCCTGGCTCCAACCATCTCCGGGCTGCACTGGCCCCTAGTGGCCAAGCCGTGTCTCTACAGCTCCCTGAGCCCACACAGACCCTGAGGCCGCAGCCTGGGAAGTTGGGGAGCTGGGGAGCTGCTAGGCGAGCGCCTGGATCTGAATCATATCCAAACCTCGGGTGCCCACATCCGCAGCACCCGACAAGCAGCCCTGAGGGAGGGTCCCCAGCTCCACACAGAAGGTCAGCTGGTCACCAGCCCCGGGATGGACTGAAAGGTCGGATCTTGTGCCCAAGTCCCTGGAGGCGGGGAGTGCCACATCTTGCCGTGGGGAAGCACACGGCCACCTGGGAATGCTGTGTGCTGTGGACAGGGGTCTGAAACGTGCAGCCCTGTCCAGTCCGCAGTGCCAACGTCCCTTGCTCGTATCACCATAAGGTTATTCCTGGGCACAGCCACACACGCTTAGGAAGCTACGCGTGAACACTGCTGCCCAGGCGACTCTGCTTCCCGTGCTCCTGTCTGAATGAACACACACCCCTCAGCTGACCTGTTGCAGCTGATTGACACACACCCCTCAGCTGACCTGTTGCAGCTGATTGAACACACACCCCTCAGCCGACCTGTTGCAGCTGATTGAACACACCCCTCAGCTGACCTGTTGCAGCTGCTCTGCATCGTTGCCGACACTGTCAGGACCGACGGCTGAAGGCAACGAAGGGACTTTATTCTGACATGTTTTCTGGTTTAGTTCCTTGTCCAGCTTGGCAGAGCTCGCACCAACGCAAGGACCAGGGGAGCCGGTCACCCAAAACCACAGGACCGCTGAGAGGGACCATCCCTACTTGCCAGACCAGCGTGTCTGGCCAAGTGTACAGAAGGATGCCAGCTTCCTTACCGGGCTCCCTCCATTTTAGTCACTTGCCCTGGGATTAGCCCCGCCCACCGTGGGATGGGCCTTCCCATCAATCACTCTCTCAAAGGCTTGCTGGGAGGGGTGCATTTAACTCAACCACTGATTCTTTACAAATGCGCCCAGAGCTCAAACCCTCCACCGTCCAGTCAACACCTGTTCTGATTACAACATGGCCTCACGTTTGCACCCCTCAAAGTTGCGAACTCATGGGGTTTGGTGTCTTTACAAAGCTGAGCGGTTGTCACCATTCACTTCCAGAACATGTCCATACCCGCGAAGAAACTCCAGGTTTGGTCAGCAAGCTCAGCAGACAGAGGCAAGTCTGCGAAAGCCTGGCGGCCAGAGTTCAATCCCCAGGGTCCATGACCTGCACACAAACTACCACATGTTTGCATGTGCATCTTCTCTCTCTCTCTTTCTCAAACAAATAAGGTGTGTGTGTGTGTGCGTGTGCGTGTGTGTGTACGAGAGGGCATCGGGTGGGCCTGTAGAGGCCCAAAGATGACTTTAGAAATTATCTTAGATTGCTTTACCTCCTCTGGGGTTCCCCAGGCTCAGCCTTCTAGGCCAGAAGTGTAGGCCACAGTCATTTCCACCCAGCATTTTTATGTGGGATTTGGGGATCCGAACTCAGGTCCTTTTGCTGGCAAGGCTGAGGCTTAACTCCGGAACCAAGTTTCCAGCCCTGAATAAAATTATAATAATAGAAAAGAAACTCCAAATATTCTCCGCTCTTCTCCTCCCTTATCCCCTTTGTCCCAGGAAGTCACCAGTCCACCTCCCTGTGCGGTCTGCCTCTTCCGACACATGCTGGCGATCTCTCAGCGCCGTCCTCTTCTGCCGTCCTCTTCTGCCGTCCTCTTCTGCCGTCCTCTTCTGCCGTCCTCTTCTGCTGTCCTCTTCTGCTGTCCTCCTGTGCTGGCCTCCTGTCTGTCCTCCTCTCTGTCCTCCTCTCTGTCCTCCTGTCCTGTCCTCCTCTCTGTCCTCCTCTCTGTCCTCCTGTCTGTCCTCCTCTCTGTCCTCCTCTCTGTCCTCCTGTCCTGTCCTCCTCTCTGTCCTCCTGTCCTGTCCTCCTGTCTGTCCTCCCGTCTGTCCTCCTGTCTGTCCTCCTGTCCTGTCCTCCTCTGTCCTCCTGTCCTGTCTTCCTGTGCTATCCTCCTGTCTGTCCTCCTGTCCTGTCCTCCTCTCTGTCCTCCCCTGTCCTCCTGTCTGTCCTCCTGTGCTGTCCTTCTGTCTGACCTCCTGTCTATCCTCCTGTCTGTCCTCCTGTCCTGTCCTCCTCTCTGTCCTCCTGTCTATCCTCCTTTCTGTCCTCCCGTCTGTCCTCCTATCCTCCTGTCTGTCCTCCTGTCTGTCCTCCTGTCCTCCTGTCTATCCTCCTTCTGTCCTCCCGTCTGTCCTCCTATCCTCCTGTCTGTCCTCCTGTCTGTCCTCCTGTCTGTCCTCCTCTTTATCCTCCTGTCTGTCCTCCTGTCCTGTCCTCCTTTCTGTCCTCCTGTCCGTCCTCCTGTCCTGTCCTCCTGTCTGTCCTCCTGTCCTGTCCTCCTTTCTGTCCTCCTGTCCGTCCTCCTGTCCTGTCCTCCTCTCTGTCCTCCGGTCCTGTCCTCCTCTGTCCTCCTGTCTGTCCTCCTGTCCTGTCCTCCTCTCTGTCCTCCTGTCCTGTCCTCCTGTGCTGTCCTCCTGTCCTATCCTGTCCTCCTGTCCTGTCCTCCTGTCCTATCCTCCTCTCTGTCCTCCTGTCTGTCCTCCTGTCCTGTCCTCCTGTGCTGTCCTCCTGTCCTATCCTCCTCTCTGTCCTCCTGTGCTGTCCTCCTGTGCTGTCCTCCTGTCCTGTCCTCCTGTCCTGTCCTGTCCTCCTGTCTGTCTTCCTGTCCTGTCCTCCTGTCCTGTCCTCCTGTCCTGTCCTCCTGTCCTGTCCTGCTCTCTGTCCTCCTGTCCTGTCCTGTCCTGTCCTGCTCTCTGTCCTCCTGTCTGTCCTCCTGTCCTGTCCTCCTGTCCTGTCCTCCTCTGTCCTCCTGTCTGTCCTCCTGTCCTGTCCTCCTGTCCTGTCCTCCTGTCTGTCCTCCTGTCCATCCTCATGTCCTGTCCTCCTGTCTGTCCTCCTGTGCTGTCCTCCTGTCCTGTCCTTCTGTGTTGTCCTCCTCTCTGTCCTCCTGTCCGTCCTCCTCTCTGTCCTCCTGTCTGTCCTCCTGTCTGTCCTCCTGTGCTGTCCTCCTGTCCTGTCCTCCTGTCTGTCCTCCTCTCTGTCTTCCTCTCTGTCCTCCTGTCTGTCTCTTGTCCTGTCCTCCTGTCCTGTCCTCCTCTCTGTCCTCCTGTCCTGTCCTCCTGTCTGTCCTCCTGTCCTGTCCTCCTGTCTGTCTTCCTGTCTGTCCTCCTCTGTCCTCCTGTCCTGTCCTCCTCTCTGTCCTCCTCTCTGTCCTTCTGTCCTGTCTTCCTGTCTGACCTCCTGTCTGCCCTCCTGTCTGACCTCCTGTCTGTCCTCCTGTCTGTCCTCCTGTCCTGTCCTCCTGTGCTGTCCTCCTCTCTGTCCTCCTGTGCTGTCCTCCTGTCTGTCCTCCTGTGCTGTCCTCCTGTCCTGTCCTCCTGTCTGTCCTCCTGTGTCCTCCTGTCTGTCCTCCTGTGCTGTCCTCCTGTCCTGTCCTCCTGTCTGTCCTTCTGTGTGTCCTCCTGTCTGTCCTCCTGTCTGTCCTCCTGTCTGTCCTCCTGTCTGTCCTCCTGTGCTGTCCTCCTCTCTGTCCTCCTGTCTGTCCTCCTCTCTGTCCTCCTGTCCTGTCCTCCTGTCTGTCCTCCTGTCTGTCCTCCTGTGCTGGCCTCCTGTGCTGTCCTCCTGTCTGTCCTCCTGTGCTGTCCTCCTGTCCTGTCCTCCTGTCTGTCCTCCTGTGTGTCCTCCTGTCTGTCCTGTGCTGTCCTCCTGTCTGTCCTCCTGTCTGCCCTCCTGTCTGTCCTCCTGTCCTGTCCTCCTGTCTGTCCTCCTGTGTGTCCTCCTGTCTGTCCTCCTGTCTGTCCTCCTGTGCTGGCCTCCTGTGTGTCCTCCTGTCCTGTCCTCCTGTGCTGGCCTCCTGTGCTGGCCTCCTGTCCTGTCTTCCTGTTTGTCCTCCTGTCTGCCCTCCTGTCTGTCCTCCTGTCTGTCCTCCTGTCCTGTCCTCCTGTCTGTCCTCCTGTCTGTCCTCCTGTGCTGGCCTCCTGTGCTGGGCCCTTCTCACGGTGGAGCATTAGTTCATGCTTCCTTCCTTCCAGGCCAGGTCTCTGTGCCGAGACCCTCCATCATTCCAATCTTCTACCATCAGTGGATGGGGGACGATTATTCCTTCCCTCCCCCCTTCCATTTCCTTATATCCTTCCCCCTTTCCTTCCTTCTGTCCTTCTTCCTTTACTTCCTTCTGTTCTTCTTCCTTCCTTTCTTCTTTTTCCTATTTCCTTCCTTCTCTTCCATCTTCCCCCTTCCTTTTTATTCCTCCTTTTTCCTCCTCTCTCCTTCTTTCCTTCCTTCTTCTTCCTTCCTCCTTGCTTCCTCTCTACTTCCTTCTTTCCTTCCCACTCCCTTTGTCCTTTCTCCTCTTTCCTTCTTCCTACTTCCTTCTTTCCTTGAGACAGGGTCTCCCTAGGTAGCACAGCCTGGTTTATCTACCTGAGAGCAGAGGCTAACCCACTCCTGGATTTTCTTGAACATTTGGGGTGGGGAAGAAAGACTATTTTCTGTCTAAAACTCCACTCTTTTTAAAACTTTTCCATTTTGACTTTATAGTGAAGTACTGTTGCAACTGGTTCACAAGCTACTTTTCTTGGGGACTTTCCTCAGTCCCTGAAGAGCTTGGGGGCGGGTTACGGGTACCAAGGCTGCCCCAAGGCATGCCGACAGAGCCTGCGGGGCAGTGACCTCAGCTTTTGTGTTCCTCCCCACTTTCAGAAAGACTGGGAGCCTGTCTCCTGCCCTGCACCTCTCTCTGTCTGCTTCCTGGGGTCGCGGTGTCTGTGTGCAGAAGAGGACGCAGGGCAGGATGACGGGCCGCTGTGGCAGGCATGTCGCGTGAGCAGTGGCTATTTGTGTCCTCGGTTCAATAGAGGCTCCCCACAGCCACCGTCTCGGCTCTCAGCCCCGCAGTGCAGCCGTCCTGCGGGCAAGTGTTGGAGACACAGCACAGGCCTCCTGGCTTTGGTCACAGATGGAGGTGTGGACAGAGGGGGGGCACTGCTGTGAACACAGAGGGAGGGCGGCACTGTAGGAGGCCGAGGCAGGGCAGGGGACCATGTCCAGCTGGGGGCTCCAAGGATACTCCAGGGCCTAAGGGCCGACTCTCTTGAAGACGGGATCCCCAAATCCAGGAGGCTGGGGAGCTTTGGTTATGTGAGGCCTGTGCAGCTCCAGCAAGACATGCCAGTGCTGAATGAAGGGCCCCCAGATGCCAGGCTCACCCCCAGTGTGCCCAGAGAGAAGAGGCAAGTCAGGAGGCCCGCTGTCCACCAGGGCTCTGCATGGCAGGCCGGGAGCAGAGCGCCCCAGCACGGGCAGTCGGGAGCCCAGAGCCCCAGCGCGCGCCGGCAGAGGAGGCTGCCGCAGGACACGCGTGAGTCAGGCCCTGTGGAATGTGCCGAGCGTGCTGAGAGCTGCAGTCCTCCGTGGTGCTCAGGACCCGATCAAAAGGGAAGAAGACGGATGAGGACACTATAAATAGGCCCGAGCCGGCCGGCGGCCCCGGGGAGAGGTGCCGGTTCGGTGCCCGTGGAGCTGGAATGCCACGTCAAGTCGATACCATGGCAAGCTGCCACCTGCTTTGGGGGACGAGGGAGCCCAGAGGAACGATTGGCAGAGGGTTCGATTCCAACAAGTTGCGGCTTGGGCTGTGGCTGGCTGGCTCTACGTGCCTTGGGCCCGTGGGCTCCCCGTCTACAGTGTTCCGTTGTGAGGTGGCTGGCTGGCTCTGCGTGGCTCGGGCCCGTGGGCTCCCCGTCTACAGTGGCCCGTTGTGAGGTGGCTGGCTGGCTCTGCGTGGCTCGGGCCCGTGGGCTCCCCGTCTACAGTGTTCCGTTGTGAGGTGGATGTGGCTCATTTTCCCAGTCCCTGGTCTTGCGACCCGGCGGCGAGTGTGTGTGCTGGGGTCTGTCCCATCTGAGGAGAGTGGGTCCATCAGACGATGCCCGCGGTGATGAAGAAGCCAGGGGTTTCTCTCCGTCTCCACCTCCCCGGGAAACGGGGTAATTCCGCAGTCGGCCTTTGTGCCAGGGCCATGGATTCCCTCGCAGTCCCCGAGGGCTGGAGGTCTGCAGCAGGTCTGAGCCAGTACTGAAGCCGGAGGCCAACAGCATCACCTCCTTTCTGAGCTGAACCGCTCACCCTGTCTTTTCCAGTGCGGGGAAATGACTCTGGTTAAAGCCTTTGCCTCGCAAGCAAAAAGACACGAGTTCAGATCCCACATAGAGATACCAGGGGGAGGTAAGTCCAACCCTGTTCAGATCCCACATAGAGATACCAGGGGGAGGTAAGTCCAACCCTGTTCAGATCCCACATAGAGATACCAGGGGGAGGTAAGTCCGACCCTGTTCAGATCCCACATAGAGATACCAGGGGGAGGTAAGTCCAACCCTGTTCAGATCCCACATGAGATACCAGGGGGAGGTAAGTCCGACCCTGTTCAGATCCCACATAGAGATACCAGGGGGAGGTAAGTCCGACCCTGTTCAGATCCCACATAGAGATACCAGGGGGAGGTAAGTCCAACCCTGTTCAGATCCCACATAGAGATACCAGGGGGAGGTAAGATCCCACATAGAGATACCAGGGGGAGGTAAGTCCGACCCTGTTCAGATCCCACATAGAGATACCAGGGGGAGGTAAGTCCGACCCTGTTCAGATCCCACATAGAGATACCAGGGGGAGGTAAGTCCAACCTGTTCAGATCCCACATAGAGATACCAGGGGGAGGTAAGTCCGACCCTGTTCAGATCCCACATAGAGATACCAGGGGAGGTAAGTCCGACCCTGTTCAGATCCCACATAGAGATACCAGGGGGAGGTAAGTCCAACCCTGGTTCAGATCCCACATAGAGATACCAGGGGGAGGTAAGATCCCACTATAGAGATACCAGGGGGAGGAAGTCCGACCCTGTTCAGATCCACATAGAGATACCAGGGGGGAGGTTAAGTCCGACCCTGTTCAGATCCCACATAGAGATACAGGGGGAGGTAAGATCCCACATAGAGATACCAGGGGAGGGTAAGTCGACCCTGTTCAGATCCCACATAGAGATACCAGGGGAGGTAAGTCCGACCCTGTTCAGATCCCACATAGAGATAACCAGGGGGAGGTAAGATCCCACATAGAGATACCAGGGGGAGGAAGTCCCAACCCTGTTCAGATCCCACATAGAGATACCAGGGGGAGGTAAGTCGACCCTGTTCAGATCCCACATAGAGATACCAGGAGGAGGTAAGTCCGACCCTGTTCAGATCCCACATAGAGATACCAGGGGGAGGTAAGTCCAACCCTGTTCAGATCCCACATAGAGATACCAGGAGGAGGTAAGTCCAACCCTGTTCAGATCCCACATAGAGATACCAGGGGAGGTAAGTCCGACCCTGTTCAGATCCCACATAGAGATACCAGGGGGAGGTAAGTCCGACCCTGTTCAGATCCACATAGAGATACCAGGGGAGGTAAGTCCGACCCTGTTCAGATCCCACATAGAGATACCAGGGGGAGGTAAGTCCGACCCTGTTCAGATCCCACATAGAGATACCAGGGGGAGGTAAGTCCGACCCTGTTCAGATCCCACATAGAGATACCAGGGGGAGGTAAGTCCGACCCTGTTCAGATCCCACATAGAGATACCAGGGGGAGGTAAGTCCGACCCTGGAAGGCAGCGCCTGGGATGATTCCCCAAGTCACCCGGGGCCTTCCCAGGCACACACACTCTAGTGCCCTCTGTACACATGCATATACACATGCACGCACGCACATATGTGCATGTATGTGTGTGACTACATGTGTGCTGTGAGCGTGCGTGTGAGTGTATATATGAATGTGTGGGTGGATGGGTGTGGTGTGTGACAGCGTATGTGTGTGAGAGTGTGTTGAATGTGTGTGACAGTGTGTGTGTGAATGGGGGTGACAGCATGTGTGAGTGTGTGTATGTGTGTGAGTGTGAATGGGGGTGACAGCATGTGTGAGTGTGTGTGTATGTGTGTGAGTGTGAATGGGGGTGACAGCATGTGTGAGTGTGTGTGTATGTGTGTGAGTGTGAATGGGGGTGACAGCATTTGCGAGTGTGTGTGTATGTGTGTGAGTGTGAATGGGGGTGACAGCATTGCGAGTGTGTGTGTGACAGTATGTGCGTGTGTGTGTGAGTGTTGTGTGACAGTGTGCGTGTGAATGAGGGTGACAGTGTGTGTGTGTGCGTGTGACAGAGAATGGCAGTGTATGTGTGTGAGTGTGTGTGTGTGACAGTGTGTGACAGTATGTGAATGTGTGGGGGATGTGAGTGTGTGTGTGACAGTGTGTGTGTGTATGTGTGTGTATGTGTGTTGTGTGTGTATGTGTGTGTATGTGTGAGTGTGTGTATGTGTGTTGTGTGTGTGTTGTGTGTGTGTGTGTGTGTGTGTGTGTGTGTGTGTCCGTGTGCTCCCACAGAGATCAGAGGACAAGTTAAGGTTTCGGATGTGCCTCCTCACTCATCTTCCTCATTGGATTTAACAGGGTCTTTCACTGGCCCAAAACTTCACCGAGAAGCTAGCCTGGCTTGGCCTGAGAGTAGATGCTAGAGAGAACCAAAGCCCTCTATCAAGCTAAGTGCCTCGAAGAAATCCATCAGTAGTTTCCAAACCTGCTTTCCAAATTCCTGTCTACAGAGAGTCCCCTGCAAATGTGAATATCTGCTTCAGAGTTCTGGGGAAAACACTGGAAAAGAGTCATTTCCCTTGAGAATGTGCAGCGTGGCCCTGTTCTTTGTGCCTGGTGCTGAAGTATCACTCACACAATCTCAGAGACAGAAATCCCGCTTGATAAACTAAATTAGAAAACCCCTGACAAGCAACAGAAGCAGACACGGATCCTTTGGGAGCAGAGATTCCAACGAGGCCCTGGGCTCCTGCGGATGAAGCGCAGTGATGGTGGATTCGCAGCAGACCACGCTGAGCAGACGCGGACACCCACCACCAGCGCTACAGTCAGCGGCAATGTCGGGAGCGTCTGAACTTGAAACAGACCCAGTAATGAAAGACGTAATGAAGAAGATCAAAACGGATCTTCCATTAGAAGAAAGCAAACTTGCGAAGGAAGCCGAGTTCCTTTCATGAACAAAAAGACAGACGTCAAAACCCAGGGAACAGCTGTGGAGGGAATTGGTGAATTGGAAGGTAAGTTTGGAAATGTTTCCCAGGGTGCGGCAAAGAAAGGAAAGACTGTACAGTACGAGAGAGGAATGGAAGTGGGGAGGGTTCTAGGGGAGAGCCCAGGTGCATCCGAGTGGACTTCCTGTAATTCCAGTGAGGGGCGTAGTAGGGGCAGCAAGGCAGGCGGAGCTATTCGAAACAGAGGAACAGTGCAGGCCAAGACCCCCAGGCTCCAGACCACCACCTGCGTTCTGTAGCTCTTGCTCGCTCTTGCTCTGGGCTGGCATTTCCAGGGCCACACCAGGATCAGCTGCTGTCCCTGCCCGGGCTCAGTGCAGTGGGATGCCAGCTGTGCCACTGCCCACGGACTGTTCTGTCCTCTCCTGGCCTCCATCGAGGCCACCCAGCCGTAGACATGTGGCCTCAGCCAGGTCAACCACGGTGGTAAGGCCCCATTCTGAACTTCAGCGATGCCATCGGGTAGAGCGAATCTGCCTCTACCAGGATTGCTCTTGGGAAGAGATCGCTGTTCTGAACCGAGGCCAACAGAGGTCGAAGGTTTGAATTACTCCGTGGAATTGGCAGTTACATGAGTCAGTTCAGTTTAATTTCTGCTGGAGAGTATCCAAGTTGCTTTTCTTTTAAGTCATGTGACTAATAGTTTCAACTGTCAACCTGACACTTGGGAGGTGGGCCTTTGAGCCCACCTGTGAGGAACGATTTGCTTAAGGCCTGTGGGCACGTTTACAGGAGACCATGTGAACGGTATGATTAATGTGGACAAGACCCAACCCAGAGTGGGCTGGGACCACTCGCTGGCAGGTGGATGAAGGTGGAGAGAGCAAGAAGAAGCGGGGCAGCTCGCAGCCAGCACGCAGCATGGTCCTGCCGTGCTGTGCTGCGATGGGCCCGTCCCCACAGCTTCTGACTGGATGACTTCTCAGCATGACCGACTAGTCTAAACTGTGAACCGGAAGCAACCTCCCTTCCCCCCGTTCCCCTAGGTAGCTTGGGTCAGGATCTATTACGTGTCGAGAAGACGTGAAATTGAAGCAGGCCAGACGTCTGTGTCTGTGTGTGTCTCCTTGCATTGTATGTGCCTGTGGAGGCCCAAGGGTGACTTCGGGAATCACCGTGGATCGTGCTACCTCCTTTTTGGTTTGCTCCGATATCTCCTGGGCTCTGCCCTTCAGGACTGGAAGTACAAGGCACAGCCATTTCCACCTGGCATTTTTATGTGGTACACAGGATCTGAACTCAGGACCTTCTGCTTCCCAGGCAGAGGCTTAACCCTGAGTCATCTCTCTAGTCCCCGGTGTAACTTCTTCCTCTAGCTGTGAAGCAAGAGAGGCCCCAAGGTCGGAGATCCCCCTTGGGGGGTTAGTGAGACTCCCCTCAGAAGGGCAGAACGTGGCCCGTCTTGCTGGCTGCGTGGAGAGCTGGGGGTGAAGGTGTGCCCACAGGCCCGTGCAGATGCTGGCTGCCCTCCTGACGCCGGGCGGCACCGACTCTGCCCGGGCAGGCCCTGGCCTTCCCGCTCATCTCTCACGGCAGTTCCTGGTAGCCCCGACCTTGGCAGGGATTGGCGGTCTCAACAGAGGAGAGTGTTAGCTCATGGTAGAGGGCGCAGGCTAGACTCCCAAGTGGCCCCGGGGGGAGGGGAGGGAGGGAGCTAAAACCCTCAGGATTCTCTGAAAGGAGCAGCATGCAGGAAGTTGGTGCTCCTGCCTGTCCCTCTCTGGTCCCTACATAACTATAGCCACAGACACCCATGGGAGGTGGTGCCCGGCAGGGGACAGGTAGGTCACCAGGCCTGGTGCACTAGAAGACCCTCTGCTGTGCCTGGGGTCACCTCAGGTCCACAGCCCGAGCTGACCTGAGCTGCAACTTGGCTCTGAGAGCCCTGGCCCCGCTCACAGGGAGGAGCCTCTCAGGTCGGCCTGGAATCCTTGAGACAGATGGCACCGGGCCTACAGACCCGTCCACTTTGGGTCCCTTGACTCTGCCTCCAGGCCAGGACCTCCTTGAAGACCCCCTGCCCTGCAGAGAAGGGGTCTCCAGTCCTGTCAGGGGCAGCGGACTTTGCAACAGACAGCAGGGTTGCAGGTGGGAGCAAGGAGAGTTGCCAGGCAAAAGGGGAGCCTGGAGGGGAAGGGGGGGTGTCCGCACAGGCATCTGCCTGCCTCAAACCTTCATGTTGTGCAAGACTGGCAAAGCATTTCAGCAAGTCCCAGGTGGGCTTGACACCTGCCTCCCCATGAGTGTCCTTGAACTGAGGGAAGCGTGATCCATGGTAGACGCGCCCCTGCTGCCAGAGGAGGGCGAGGGACAGGGCGGGGTCTGGGTGTCTGGGTGAGGTTCAGGCTCCCAGCTGACGGCCCCTCAGTGCCCCCTGTGGGACGTAGGAACCTTGGATGTGTGACCAATTGCTTCACGTTCCTTCTGCCTGGACTTACCAGCCATGATGGACCACAGTTTGAATTGTCAGCTGAAATAAATCCTCAGTTTATTTCAGTGAATATTGTTGGGGGGTGTTTCATTACAGCAATGGAATGGATATTAAATTAAGATATGCTTTGTGTGTGTGTGTAAAGAGACAAAGAAAGAGAGAGACAGACAGAAAGAGACAGAGACAGAGATACAGAGAGAGAGAAACAGAGAGGAGGCAAGACAGACACAGAAAGATTTATTTATTCATTCATTCATTCATTCATTCATTCATTTAGACTCATATAATCCAGGCTGACCTCACTCTGTTATGCAGCTGAGAATATCCTTGGAATTCTTATTCTCCACAGTTTTGGGAGTAAAGGCGTGTGCCACCGCACCTAACCGTGTGGTTGCAAGGACTAAACAGGGGCTCGCGCGTGCCAGGCAAGTGGTGTGCAGTTGAGCCTCATCCCCAGCTGTGAGAGAACAAGTTTAGACCTGCACATACCGTTGTCCTGACTCCTGCCAGAGCGTAGAGCGGGCAGGGAGGACGGCGGCGCGTCTAACACAAGCACCTTGGCAAGAAAGGGGTCCCCATGTGGCCAGCGGAGCCTCCAAAGCAAGTCTGAGGGGGACCTTGGCGCCCACAGTCTTCCTGCCCGCGATGCTCAGTCTTCAGTCACCCCGACCGGATTTGGAGTCACCCGGGAGACACACTTGCGGTGGAATCTGGCACCCCGACCAGCTCTTCTTGGGGAGAGGGTATGGTGACGCTCTGCCGTGCTAAGCTGCAGGGGTCCCCTTATTCTCCTAGGTGTTTGGGTCATTGTTCATATCAGCCATGGAGCGATGAAACACTATTTGATGCCAGGGGCGTGGGTGTCGCCGCTGGCCACGGAACCATGTGGTTTTTGTGCCCCTCGAACTGCTTCGTTCGACAAATGTACAGTATTTTGAAATTTTGACTTAGAAAAACTGAGCAGAATTTAATGGCCATTTGGAAGAGAGTGATGGTTAGAGATTGGACGGTGGCCACGTGGGTCAGGATGTTTTGCAGGAGAACGAGGACAAAGGTGAATCTGGAGATGATAGATTGATTGGTTTGATGGAAGGACAGCTGTCTGAACAGGTTTTAAGTTTTGGACAAGGAAACTGTAGACAAGGGGGAAACTGTAGCTATTGAAGAAATTATGGTATGGAAGGAAAGTCTGGCACTTTGCCTCCTAGCACTGGACCCATGGGAGAGATGTCCTGGGGCAGGACCTCCACACCGGGGCTCCATGTGGAAATCCAAGGGTCTGTAGAGAAAGAGGCGTCAGCTAAAGCATTTCCTGCCCTTCCAAAAGTGGCTGTCAGAAAAGGACTTTCCTAGTCCACCGAAGCCGAAGAACTGTGGTCTGGGTGGGTCAGGCTACGGCTTAGCCTGGGGCCAGAACCTGGTCGCACTGTCCGGGTGGTACCGGTTTTGATGCAGGATTGAGAGGTTCATGGAGAACGAGTCAGGCCTAGCACTCTGTAGCAGGTCTGAGGTTCCTGAAAGGAAGTGAAGCTCAGAGTCGGGACAGAGAATCCAGGATTTCAAAATCCCGGACCCATGGGACGTTCGCCAAGGGAGGCTGTAAGCACAGCTAGGCCTGGCCCAAAGAGAACTGTGTGTGCTCTGGAGAGTACAGTCAGAATGATAAACTTGCTTTGCATTTGAAGCCAACCTGACTACATGACAGGCAACAGATGCAGAGCTATGGGATTGGTATTTACCTTTCTGGACTTTGGTTTTAATAGTGACTTGGTCTTTGTCTTAATTTTGATTTGGCATTTTTCTTAGTGTGTCCTGATGTTTCTATTTTAGAATAATAGTATTTATTTTGTGATGTTGTCTATTGGAAGAATTTGACATGTTTTTGATTTTGCAAGAGCTTACAGTTAAGAGACTTCTGACTTTTAGAACGTTGGAACTGAGCTGTTAATTACTGTGGACATTCCAAAGAAGGACTGCGAGATTTTTCATCTTAAAATTAAAACATTAAAATTGGACTGAATCCATTTTATATTATAAGATGAACTTAGCACCTTTGGGGACAAAGGATGTAAGATTACGATTTGAAAGCAATATGTTCGTGTATCTAGTTGACAAGGGGCAGAGCCTGCTGGTGAGATATACGTGTCAACTGACAATTGACTTGGGTTTTTAGCACATCTATAAGGAGTTGTCGAGCTAAGATAAGCCTGAACAAGCTTGCAGGGGGTTATGGAATTGCTGCGGAAGACAGCGCCCACAGTGGGTGAGACCACTCACTGCCTGGCAGGTGCATCAAGCAGAGGTCTGGTTGGAATTTGGCGGACCAGACCGGCAAAGCATGTTCCTCCCCCAGCGTTTCTCCGGGATGTGATATGGCTATTCCCCAGGGCCCTGCTCAAGGTATAATCTGGTGCTTAATCAGTCTTTGTCACTGTTAGTACTGTTTTCCTTTCGAGAATTATTTCCCTTTCATTTCTAATTATTCCCCGAGCTCTTCCAAGTCACGGATCTCTCTAACTATCTCGTTTGTTTTCTGACTGAATCCTGTTGTTCTTTCACGGCCTCATCGCCTTGCGGTTTCTCTGGCTTTGTTTCCATTGCTGTGCCGCTACCTAGGCCGGCAGTATGTGCGCTACCTCCCTACCCACACAAACTGTTGGCATTTGAATCTGTTGAACTGAAATACAACTGCAAGTTCCCTTTCTCGTTGTGCCAACCACATAAATTCTGTTGCTCAGTAGCCACAAGGAGGGCCGGTGGTTGTCCTAGCTGTAGGATATTTCCTTCATTCTAGAAAGTTCTATGGGATACAGTGTTGGCTCATCGAATGCTAACTCTTTGCTTTTAAGAACTTGGGATGGGCCTGCTGAATGTGGCCGATAAATTCACAACCAAAAAGTTTAGGGGAACAAGGGTTTTATTCTGGCTCTGTTCAGTTCCCAGCCCTGCTCGGCGGGAGAGCTCGTCCTAACACCAGGAGCCGAGGGAACTGGCTGTCCCATCGCCACACGGAGGGATGGCTGAGAGTGTGGCATACCTCTCTTGCTGGACAGGTCTGAAAAGTATGCCAAACTGCAGAACAACCCTTCCTCTTCCGCCCCTGCCCAGGGGTAGTTCCACACATCACGGGCTGGACTTACCACATCAATTAGACAATCTCCGGCAGTTTGTCTAATTGCAGTTTGCAAGCTTAGGGCTTGCGTGAACTAAGGCGCCCAGAGCTCAGCCTTCAGTTGTTAAGTTCATACGTGTGTCTCTAACTAGCTCAGGGTCCGACCGCCATCCTGCCTGGGGCCCTTCTACACGGAACAAACTGCTCTCTGTTGCCAGGAGCCACAAGGACCAGGGAGGCTTTGCTGCTCGCCACTTCTGACCCTGCTGTTCTTCCTTCCTTCTTCTGCGGCTCACGCAGGCGACAGGCAAGTGTCCACTTCCCTTTGATTGGTTCCACCTGCCCCTTGCTTTGGGTGGACCCTTTCCTTTGCCTCCGTCACCCCTGGCTCCCTCCAGGGGGGCTGCATTCAGAGGACTTAGCCTCGGGGTACGGATGTGTCTATGGAAAGAGAGCTATGTTTGGGGATTCTCCAGGCTCAGACTGTCTGTCCTGTCAGATCTTTCTACGGATCCCTTTCACTCAGGAGAACCCGAGGCCACACAGTGCCTTCTCCCACCCACACCCAGGCCTCGTGAGAGCTGACCCTAACACCTGGCTTCCAACGGGCCCTCTGCCTTCCTTCTCGTGTGCGAAGTCCTTCAACTTGCCACGCGACCCCCTCGCTCCCCTACACCAACTCACTCTCCCAGCCCTTTAGCCCCTCCCCATGAGCTCACTGCCCCTCGACCCTCTGCTTCTGTGACTCCTTGCGGATATAAATATCCTTGGGCTCCCATCCCACCATGGCCTAATCTCCTTAGTTGTCTTTCTAGGTTTTATTTCTTTATTTTTGCATGTGAATGTGTGTGGAGGTGCCATGCGTGTATGTGGGCGGACATGTATGTGTGGGTGCATATGTACTCATGTATGTGAAGGCTGAAGTTGACATCATGTGACTTTTTAAAATTTTTTATTATTTATTCAATTGTGTGTATATGCATGCGTGTGTGTGTGTGTGTGTGTGTGTGTGTGTGTGTGTGTGTGTGTAGAACCACATGCGAATTCGGGAACCACCATGGACGCCTCCACCTCCTCCCTGTTTACTCTGCCCCCAATTCACAGGCTCCACCCACCAGGACCAGAAACGTAGGCTGCCCCCGCTTCCTCCCGGCATCTA
>JALPQD010001032.1:161965-197254 GCA_023101885.1 Typhlomys cinereus | reverse complement strand
AGGACCTGGGAAATCCCAGAGCAAAGCAAGAAGAAGGTAGAGGCAATCCAGGATGATTCCCAAAGTCATCCTTGGTCCTCCACAGGGACACACACACACACACACCACACACAACACACACACGAATGAATAAATAAAATCTCTTAAAAAGAGAAGAAAAGGAATCACAAAACTGAAGAACTCTGAGACTCTCTGACCTTGTGCTGGCAAACTCCTCCCTCCTGCCCCCAGCAGAACCCAGCTTCTCCGACCCCCATGAGGGATGCGATCTAAGCTGCATCCAGCTTCGGCTGCCTGCCACGCTTACTGTATCTCTCCTCTGGAACCGTAAGCCAAATAAACCTCCCTTTTCTCCCTTAAGTTGGTTGATTTGAGTGCTGTCTCACAGCAACAGAAAGAGTAAGCGCGGCAGGCTTTCCGCTCAGCTGCCAGGTTCCCTTGGGGCTGTGGGTGGAAATATGCAAATTGTTCCAGAACACAGTCTGAGGCGTCTCCTTGGATGGAGCCACTGCTTTAACCACCACCGCCGTGGTGACTTTTCTTCAGTTGCTGAGACAATGCTTACAGACCACCTAAGGAGAGAAGGAGAGATTTAGGTGGTTTATAGTTCCAGGAAAGATGTGATCCATTGTGAAGGGAATTGCATAGCAGGAGGCAGAAGCAGGAAGCTGCTTCACGTCTCTGCAGCCATCATGAGGCAGAGACTTGGCAAGAGCAGTCTGAGAGGAAGCAGGGCTGGGCTACCACCTCAAGACCCACCCGCTGAGATGTCCCTTCCTCCAGTAAGGCTCCACATCCCAAAGGTACCACAACCTTCCCAAACATTAACACCAGCTAAGAATGAAAATGCATGAGTCAGCGTGGGGGGATGGGGGGAGGCAACCCACATTCAAAGCATGAAGTCACTTGTCTACCTGTCTCCAACCAGGTCCACGTGTCTTGCTCCCCAAGCTGCACACGCCTCACATTTCTTGTCTCTCACTATAAATCTGGAAAAAAGCAGCGAACAGCAACCATGCCTCGACCTGCGAGCTATGCTGAAATTGTCTCTTGCCAAGCGACTTAGTCTATTGTTTTTTAATTCAACCCCACACAGGCTTTCAGGACATGGGTGGAAAGCAGCCAGTTCTTAGGAAGATATAGCATAAGGGGCTTCTAACCCAATTCCCTACAGCCCTTCTTCTGTTCTAGTCATACAAGCAAGTCTTTCTGTCAATCTTTCTGTCCTCCTCACTCCCACCAGAATGGTCTGTTCAGCTGTGCTCACAACATTCTAGTGTTTCTCTAGATCACAGCTTCAAACTCCCCTCAGCCCCACCTTCCCTCATCACTCCCTGCTACTCACCCCATAATTATCTTTCTGAACTTTGCTCTCAATCTGACTGTCATAGTTAGGTACAGGTGTCAACCTTTGAGCTCTGGACACATTTGTAGAGAATTAGTAGATGAGTTAAGCCCAGAGCAACCTGCAAGGAGGTTTTCTAGTGGATGGGGAAGGCCCAGCCCATGGTGGGTTGGACTAGTCCCCAGGCAGGTGAATAAAATGGAGGGAACTGTTTGAGAAAGGAGGCATCCTTGTGTACACTTGGCCAGATAGGGTCTGGCAGGTAAGGATCATCCATCTCTCAGACATTATGGGAGATGGTGTGGCCCGTTCCCTCGGCCCTGGTGTTGGTGAGCTCTCCTGCCAAGCTGGACTAATAACTGTAACTGGACTATGTAAAAGAATAAACCTCTTGTTCCCTCAAGCAGTTTTTGTCATTATTTTAGCAGCAACCATACAGGTGAGCTGCTACTGTGACCAAAGGGTCGGGGAGGTAGTTAGAATCTGTAATTTAAAACATGGAAGGATATTCACTAAAGGTCAGAATGTTCTAGAATGAAGGCTCTGTCTTAGGGAGACTCATTAAGTCTCAAAGCATTCTTGAAATTAACCAGATGTGGAGGCAGGGCCTCCCCAAGTAGAGAAAAGTAGTAAATAACTGCTCCAAAAGAGATTCTCCACCAGCCCAGCTGGCTGCAAAGAACTCCAGAGATGCAACTTCCATGACTCCCACTCACCCATACTTGGGAGGGGGGGACTATTGGTGATGTAGCTGCTTTTGCTCTGTCCCTGCTCCTACCAGTAACCCCACCTAGGCTCCTGTAACTTCAAAAAGTTCATTAGCTGCCAAGTTAGACTTGAGAGTCCTGGTTACTTAAGTCTATCACTGAATCTTTATCCAGGAAAAGTTTCACACAACACTCCTGAAGCCAGCTCAGAAGGGCTAAGAATCATACGACTTATCACAGCAACGACCCTGCCGCAGTTTCACTGAGTAGCTGCTGATAAATTCATGACCAAATGGCTTGAGGGAATGAGGGGTTTTATTCTGACTTAGGATTGTTCAGTTTACAGCTCCTCGTCCAGCTTGGCAGGAGAGCCCACAGCAACGACAGTCCCACTTCTCAGTACCAGTTTTCTGTATAGTTACTTTTCTCATTTCGATGATCAAATATCTAACCCGAATCACCTGAAAGGAGGAAGTTATTATTTGGGCTCTTGATTAAGGCTGTAGTCCATCTTGGTGGGTAAGGCATAATGGCAGAAATGGCTTGTAGCCATGGCAGGAGCTGTTTGCCTCTAGAAGCAGAACCTCTAGCTGTCCTTGTTTCCTTGCATTGGATGGACACTAAGGATTTTTTTGAAGGAAAGACCAGAGAGATGGTCTTATTAATGGGATGCGTACCTGGCTCAGGTGCTCCCTTTTAGAGCAGGTCCTTCGTAGTAATAACTGGATTCATTTCCATCACATCTAACTTGATTTTATACAACTTTTTGGCATGTGGTAACATAATTGTTGGCATGTGCTTTTGCTTAGGGTCTTATTATGCAGCCCAGCCTCGCCTCAATCTTTCAGTCCTATTGCCTTAACCACTGTAAGTGTGGGTTACATATGGTAACACCAAGTCCAGCTCAAATCTTTTCTTTTGAAAAATAATGAAAGCTCCTGAGTCAAACCATAACTCAGATCTAATCATTAGGACACTGAGATTGAACAATCTGGAGTCCTACAGTTAGAAGGCCTTTGTTTCCTTTTTGCTCTTCTATCCTTGCGTGTGGATTATACAAGTACCCGCCTTTCCCTGGGACTTGTATCTGGGGACATTTGGTGGCTGTAATCTTTGAAAGCTCTTTCAAACTGATTATGGCAGTCCATACCTGTAATGTGACCACTCGGCGGGCTGATTCAGAAGGACCAAAGTCAGCCTGAGTTATGTAGGAAGCTCTGGATCAGCCGAGGCTATATAGTGAGACTCTGTCTCAAAGCAAAGTAAAATAAAAAAGCAAAGCAAAAACTCTAACTTAGGGTCCAAACCTAATATCATAATTAAAATTGAACCCTGCTTATTCCTGCCTGGGCAGAGCTAGAATCCAAGTTACTAGACTACCAAAGACTAAGCATCTTTCTGGAATGTATCTGGGCTGTTGCTAAATTCACAGCACCCAGCAAATCACCACTTCCCAAGAAATGGCCACCCATTCATTCAGCAGACATTTTCTGAATCTTGACTATGTGACCCGCTGTGTCCAGGAACCAGGGATACAGTCAGAAACGACAGAAGGAAAGTTCCAACTTCAACGGAACGCCTTGCAGGCTGAATGAGATCAAAGACACGCAAGGAAATCACACATCGGTGCACAAAACCTTTCCAAATGGTGATTAGAGTTGATATAAGGGTAGAAAAGTGGCTGAAGTGAAACGCATCTGATTAGCTGTTCAAGAATTATCTCCTCTGACATTGGTGGAACAATTGAAGTGAAATTTTGATGAACAAAATAAGCCAGCAAGGTAGAGAACTCCAGGGAGAGAGAAGAGCAAGTGCAGAAGTACTGAGGCAGAAATATGGCGGGCACATTCACGAAAGGTGAGCGGCAACCCATTTGAGGGGGCATATTGTAAGTGAGGGAAAAGGAGTGGGTGAGGGGGTTGGAGGAAATGCAGGAAAGAATAACACAAGGACTGAGCGGTACAGCTCCAAGTAACTGATGGGGATGGCATGCTCTAGGCAGGTAAGACTATCATCTGCTCCGTGGTCATCAAGCCCCCACTGAGTGTGATCTAGTCCACGGTTTTGAAGTTTCCACTGGCTACTTCATGGAAACTCAATTGCTCAATGATCCATAACACGCCTACTAGGAGCTCCTTGGAAGGAAGCCAGCCTGGGAAGGCAAAGTCCATCCACAAGAAGGACACAGCTAGGGCTGGAGAAATGGCTCGGGGGTCAAAGCTTTTTGCCTTGCAAACAGAAAGACCTGAGTTTGGACCCCAGATCCCATGTAAAAACACTGGGTAGGGCTGGAGAGGTGGCTCAGGGGTTAAGCCTCTGCCTTGCAGGTGAAATGTCCTGAGTTCGGATCCTAGATTCACGTATAGATGTCAGGTGGAAGCGCGGGCAGCCTGCGCTTCTGGTCCTGGTGGGGAGAGCCTGTGAATCCCAGGGCAGAGTAAACAAAGAGGAGGTGGAGGCACCATGGTGGTTCCCGAATTCGTCCATGGTTCTACACACACACACACACACACACACACACACACACACACACACATACGTACATACACACACCCGCATAATTGAATAAATAAATAAATTTTAAAATTTTTTTTAAAATTAAAAAAAAAAACACTGGGTAGAAGTGGCTACGGCCTGTACTTCCAGCCCTGGAAGATTGAGTTTGGGAAACCCCAGAGCAAAGCAATAAGGAGGTAGAGAAATACAGGATGATTCTTAAAGTTACTCTTGGGCTCCTCCAGGTGAATGCATGCACACATGGGCACACACACACACACACACACACACACACACACACACAAAGTGCAAAAAAAAAGAAAAAGAAAGACACAGTCCAGCATCTCCCCGCACCCAGCACCTCTCTGCAAAGATGGAAAGGGAGTCTCATTTCTAAATTTGCTCCACTTCCTCCTCCTTCTGTCCCAGCAAACTCGACAGCCTTGCCGTGAGAGCAAGTCATTCATCAGCAAATCTAAAATATTTATTGTGCATATTTTAAAGGCCAAAGTGCTACATCATCGAGTCGTGCCCGCACAGGGACAAGGCTTTGCAGTAGCGATGACTGAGATGAGAATGTCCCAGACAAAATTGCGGGCAATTAATCTGCACAAATGGAACTCTTCAAAGGGGGCCGCAGGACTCGCCTTGGCACCAGAGACAGGCCAGCCCGTAATGACAACCATTAAAATTTAACACAATTTGCTTACTCTGAAGAAACGAAATTCTTCACGTCCTTCATTGCTATCATTTATCCAGCTCCACAGGGAAACGGAAGAGGTCGTGGGGTACAGGACGCAGAATTGCTTTCAGGGTGACTCTTGAGCCAAACTCCTGAAAGAGGATCTCACAAGGGAACTTACACATGTAATTCCTCTGCCTCCCACCCTTTGACAACAATGGGGGGGGTTGATTACATGTGTGAGTGCTTGGGAAGACTGAGCAAGAAGTACTGTTGGGAAGGTGGGGGGGCTCTGACTTGGAGCAAGTTATTGGGTCTTCCAGACTGTTGTTTACAAAACCTACACACATGTCAGCGCATGGTCGACATTGCGTTCATGGAATTTCATTGTCATCATCACCATCCTTCTTGTTGCTGTGGTTACTGTTGTACTACTAGCTAGTGGCCGTGGGATTCAGTGGTTCTCTAAGATTTCCATAAAAGGGAACTCCTGTTATACCTGGGGAGATTAAGTTTACCACAGATACTAAGGGACCAGGTGCTTTGCAGGGGCTGGGGAAGATGACCCAGTCATTAAAGTTCTCGACACCCAAGGAAAAGGACCAGAATTCAGATCCACAAATGGACCTGACACCCACCTAGACTCCAGTCCTAGAAGACAAGGTCTGGGAATCTCTAAAGCAAGCTGGCTAGCCTGACTGCCCCCACAGGTGAACTCTGGGATTAACTGGAGAACCCATCTCAAAAAAATAAAATAAGGTTGTAGAACGATTAAGAATGGTTCCCACTTCATTAGGCATATACTCACTTATGTGAACAACACACCCACACATACATACACATACATGTATGCCCAACCCACCTATATGCAAATACTTCACACGTGCATGCGCACACACACACACACCCATGAAAAGGAAGGGTGTGTGCTTTATAAATGTAGGGTGCTGATCATTATTGTTTATTAGATAGAGATGACATTTCTGTATTAATCTTGATTCCACTAGCCTTGAGGTAGTAAATAAATCAAAAAACATCAGCTCAGGTTGAAACATGGTTCTCTGGGAAGCAGGGTCCAGAGCTTCGAAGGGAATTTTCTTTCCTTTTTTTTTTTTTTTTTTTTTTTTTTGCAACTTTGCTGAAAGACATTTGAAGTGAAGTTAATAATTGAAATGTAATGAATAACCGCAGTTTAGAGTCCATAGCACAATCATAATTGCCAGTTTATTACTTTTTTAATATATTTGCCGAGTATTAATAATATTGAAATAATGCAAGAAGATCATGGGAAATAAATGAAATATATCATTTGTCAAGGAAAAACGATTTCCAAATGGTAGACGCTGCTCTTATGAGCTCTGAGATGAACACAGTGCTGCACTGAATCCGTTACTGTCACCTGTAAGTTCTAGGCTTTACATAATTTTCACCCAAAAAAAAGATGGTGTAAAAGTGTGGAGTTTCTCCATTGCTCCTGCACTTCCAGGGCCTACGGGATGTGACGGAGGGGGAGTTAGGAATGGGGAGACCCCAGGGTTGGCTCTTCTGCTCCACAGTCCTCCCAGCACAAGATGAAATGCAAGATGCGCACGATGGCGCGCACCTGTTATGCCAACAGTGGGAGGTCGAGGGCAGAGCATCAGAAGACCAAGGACAGACCAGGCTAGAGAGTAAGTTCAGGACCAACCCAGGTCACCCAGAAAACTGTTTCTTAAAAGTAAATTAAGAACAGAGTCAGGGAGGGGCTGGAGAGGTGGCTCAGGGGTTAGGCCTCTGTCTTGAAGGCAGAAGTTCCCGAGTTCAGATCCTAGACCCCACGTATAGATGCCGGGCAGAAGCGGGGGCGGCCTGCGTTTCTGGTCCTGGTAGGGCGGAGCCTGTGAATCCCTGGGCAGAGTAAACAAGGAGGAGGTGGAAGTGTCCATGGTGGTTCCCTAATTTGTCCGTGGTTCTACACACACACACACACATACACACGCGCACACACACACATACACATGTGCACACACGCATACACGCACAATTGAATAAATAATAAATAAAAAAATTATTAAAAAAATCAGTGCACACATTCAGGCTAATAAATCTACTAAAAAAAAAAGAAAAAAAAAAAAGAACAGTCAGGGAGACGGAACAGTGTGAGTAAAAGCACTTGCCATGCAAGACTGATGACCTGAGTTCCATCCCCAGAACCAACGTGAAAAGCTGGGTGCATGGCAGCATGCCCACTGAAGAACTGGCTACGCGCCATCGGGTACCGGGTGTATGCAAACACAGGCAGCCTACATTGGGCCATGCACCTAAGAAGGGATGTTTGAGCAGGAAGAAAAAGGTCTCTCAGTGGAAGGATGTGGACAAGGGAGGGTCGTGGTAAGGAAGACAACAAAATCCATTGTAATTTCAAGAAATCTAAATTTAAAAAAAAAAAAATCTGAGTGCAGTGGCCCATGTCTACAATACCAGACTCCTATGGATAGAGAAGAGGCCGAGACAGAAGAATGTCCCAGAAGATCACAGGTAACTAGTCAGCAGTTTGCTGCTCCGCAACAGAAGAGAGAGACCCTGCCTCAAGCAGGTGGAACACAGCAAGCGACTCCTGAAAGCTGTCCTCTGACCTGCACACAGGCACCGCGGCTCAAGAGCACCTGTACACACACGTGTGTGTACATATACACACATACACACACACACACATACATGCACTCTTACACACACACATGCACACACACATACACAATACACACTCTTACACACACACACACATCTGAGAACTTGTTATTACTTTTCTCGCAGAGATTACATGTTCTGAAGTTCTCAGGAAGAATGTGTATGTGTATACATGTGTGCTTGTGCGTGTGTACATGTATGTGAGTTTATACATGTGTGTACGTGTGTGTTTCTACATGTGTGTACATGAGTTTGTGCATGCATACTTGTGTCTTTGTACATATGTGTGTTTGTACGTGTGTTTGTGCATGTGTTTGCATATGTGTGTACATGTGTATTTGTGCATGTTTGTACATATGTATGAGTTTGTATGTGTATGTTCATATTTGTGTTTGTATGTGTTTTGTACATGTATGTGTGCGTTTTTACTTGTGTGAGTTTGTACATGTGTGTTTTTACTTGTGTGAGTTTGTACGTATGTGTGTATACATATGTGAGTTTGTACATGTGCGTTTTTACTTGTGTGAGTTTGTACATGTGTTTTTACTTGTGTGAGTTTGTACGTATGTGTGTATACATATGTGAGTTTGTACATGTGTTTGTGTGTACGTGTGTGCACATGTGCATTTGTACATTTTTACATGTGTGTATGTGTGTGTTTGTATATGTGTGTTTGTATATGTGTGTTTGTATATGTGTGTTTGTACATGTGTTTGTAGATGTGTTTGTAGATGTGTGTTTTTACATGGGTGAGTTTGTACATGTGTGTTTGTATGCATGTTTATAAATATGTGTTTGTAGATGTATGTATGTGTTTGTACATGTGTTTGTAATGTCTGTTTGTACATATGTATGTGTGTGCATGTTTTTGTACATGTTTGTACATGTGTTTGTAGGTGTGTGTTTGTTCATGTGTATTTGTATATTTGTACATGTGTGGTTGTAGATGTGTATATATGTGTGTTTGTACATGTGTATTTTTACGCATGCATTAGTACATGTGTACAGCTGACTTCATTCAGCCTCGCCATCTGCGGTTTGATCTTCGAGGAACGACCAATGTGCTACAAAAGCCTGACCTGGATGGAGGCTTCCGCCTTTGCATCTCGACCTTCAGAGACCAGGGCTCCAAGGGGGAGAATTTATACCAAGACCAGCAACAGAAGCAGGGGCTGCGCCGAGTTTTTAAAACACGTTCACAACCTTCCCAAGGACCTGAGACGTCTGCTGTCCACCATGCACTTGGGGGACTTGTTTCCTGTGTGTGACACATTCCTGGGGTCCTCTGATTGACACAGAAGACCCGCCTTGAAAAGGAAAGAAAAAAAACGTGAAAACTGTGGCTCACAAACGTGGTGCTGTAACAAGCAGAGTTTGTTTATCCATCAAACATCAAGTTCTCTGATAAATGTTTACTGAGCTCTTCCTTGTACACCAGGTGTTAGGATGGGAGCGTGGGACATGGCGACGAATTGTTTCTCAAGAGAGATAAACACAGACGCTAAATTGTATAAATAGATCCCTGATTTGTGTATTTGTTTTGATTGGTGGCTAGGTTTTCAGATGTATGTGCATACGGAGTGTGTGAGAGGGGCATGGGGGGTGTGTGGGGCATGTACGTGTGTGTTTACATGTAGGTGAAAGTGTGTGGGTGAGTGTACGTGCATGAGCGCTTGCATGTGTGCCTGTGGAGGCCCAAGGGTGATGATGGGAATCTTCCTCTGTCACTCCTCTGCTTTATTGTTGTGAGCCTGGGTCTCTAGTTGAGCCAGAGCATCATTAGGGCTGGTCTGGCTAACAGCTTGCTTTGGGGATTCCCAGGCTCTGCCTTCCAGGACGAGAAGGTAGGCTGGCACACCTACCTGACATTTCTACGTGGGATCTAGGAATCTGACTTCAAACCCTTTTGTTTGTGAGGCAGAGGCTTCAACCATTGAATCATTTCCCCAAAACCTTACTTATGTATTATAACTACGCATGAGGTACATAGAACCAAATATATAAGACTTAAAATGTAGCATGCACATACATTTCTTCTGAGGTGGGATCTCAGTGGGCAGAACCTACTGGCTAGGGTGAGCACAGTGGTAGTGAACACAGGTGTGGGGTAATGCACTACACCACAGAGTTAGGACGGGGGGTGTATAACACACTACACCACAGAGTTAGGACGGGGGGTGTAAAACACACTACACCACAGAGTTAGGACGGGGGTGTATAACACACTACACCACAGAGTTAGGACGGGGGGTGTATAACACGCTACACCAGAGTTAGGACGGGGGGTGTATAACACGCTACACCACAGAGTTAGGACGGGGGGTGTATAACACGCTACACCACAGAGTTAGGACGGGGGGTGTATAACACACTACACCACAGAGTTAAGACGAGGGCTCCCTAAGGAACACCAAAGAACGTCTCAGGGGAAAGATAGAAGCACTTTGTAACCAGTTAGAAGTGAAAACAGGACAAAAATAGCACATACCTGTCACCCCAGCACTTAGGGGATAGATGCAGGAGGATCAGGAGTTCAAATCCAGCCACAGTTCTGTAGCAGGTTTAAGAACCCAGGCATGTACTGGTAATCCCAGCACTGAGGGGACAGACAGGAGGATTCTCAGGGCTTGCTGGACAGACATTCCAGCCTAGTCGGTAAGTCCCTGCTCCCAGGGAGACTCTCCCTCAAAAAAGCAAGATGGGCAGCTCCTGAGAACTACCTGAAGCTGCCTTCCAGCATCTACATATGCATGCAATGCATGCACACGCGCATGCACACACACCTAAGTACACATACATGAAAACACAACCATGCTCACGCACACATTTTCATATGCATATACATGCATGCACACCTGCATATACGACATGCATTCATATACCTACACATTCACATACACTTACATATACACTCAGGCTCATCTCACACTCCTGCATGTACACACACATGCATACAAAACATGCACAGGCATGCACACACTTGCATGCATGTACACACATGTGCATATACACGGCTGCATACACACACATAATCATATACATGCACACACCTGCATATACATGTACATACATACATACATACATGAGTATACACGTGTACACGCCTACATATACACATGCACATACACATAAATACTTGCACACACTCGTCCACAAGCAGCACATGCCTGTATATACACATACATCTGCATGCACACACACACATGCATATACACACACACACACACACTAAAAAAATAAAAATCAGAGGCACTTTTGCCTTCTTTGCCAATTTCCTAAAAGGTGAGGAGAGGCCTCAATGTAGCCAGGAAATGGCTTTTTTTAAGCTAGTTTCTCCTGTGCTACATACAGCAGGAAGCCACATCCCAGCCACTCCACATCTTGATATTCGATATTTCAGAAAATAATTACTTGTGTTGGTTTTATTAATGTTTTAAAATATAAATTAAAAATGTGACATGCGAGTGAGGAACGGTGGTCCACCTTGATGAAAATTTCATTTTCACCATTGATAAATCACAGACCAAAGAGAATCTACCATGGGTCACAGCAGTCTTAGCTTGTCCATGTGAGAGGTTGCTTGACAGAGAGAAGAGTCTAGAAATCTACAGGACCCCAAAACACAGGTGTGTGCAGTGGGGGGAAGACCAGCATCAACACTAGCACTAAGGGGTCTGCTCCCACTGTGGGGGGACCTCCATTAGAGCACCGTAGGCGCAGATTGATAGCATTGGGTGGACAAGAGGAACTCTCTGGCAGGGATGTCAGAAGTGATCAAAGGCAGAGAAGGGGTCCTTGTTCGGGGAGACAAAGTCCTGACAGGACGGCCCACTGCCTACCTCTTCCACTCTGGCTTTCCAGGTCCAGAACTTCTGACTGTAGGGGCCTATAAAGTTAGTCTCATCTGTCAACTTCTCAATGGCAAGATGGGCCTTTTGTGTCTTAGATTTGAGGTTTAGATTAGATTGGTGTTTTGTTTTGTTTTGTTTGTTTTGTTTTGTTTTTTTCCCTGAGGCAGGATCTCTAGCTTGACCTTGAACTTACTATGCAGCCAAGACTGTCCTTGAACCTGTCCTACTTCCCCCTACCTCCACTTTGCAAGTGCGAGGATAATAAACGTGATCTATTACACCTGGTTTTGTTTTCTTTCTTTGAACCACTTGCAAGAGGTGTCTTGTCTTACCTCCAAGTAGAAATGAGCCAATTCATACCAATCTCATGTGTAAAGAAATCCAAGAGGAGGTGAGTACTTGGGTGCATGCCAACACTCATGAGACTGAGGCAGGAGGAGCATGAATTGGACGCCGGTCTGGACCACTGAGACTTTGCAAGATCCTGTGGTCCGAGACCTGGGGATGTAGTTCACAGAGTGCTTGCCTAGCTACACAAAGCCCTGGGTTCAATTTCCAGAACTACATAAATGTGGTCATGTGCAACTCTAATCCCAGCACTCAGGAGGGAGAGACAAGAGGACCAGACGTTCAAAGTCACCCTCAGCTACATAGGGAGTTCCAGACCAGCCTAGGCTACATGGGAGACCTTATCTCAAAAAAAAAAAAAGAAAAGAAAAGAAAAGAAAAGAAAAGAAAAGAAAAGAAAAAACTCTGAGAAGTTAGGCATACCTGGGACTAAACCTAAGTCCTTAAGAGTGCTTGATGCTGCAGTTGCTCTGTCACTGCAAGACAACAGGCATCTACTATCTTAATGGAGAAAGAGAGATTTATTTAGCTTACAGTTCCAGAGGGAATATAGCTCATTATGGCAGAAAAGCATCCAGGAAGCTGGAGGCGACTCGGGTCACAGCAGCCATCTTGAAGGCAGAAAGAGCAATAAACTTAAGAGCAGATTGCTAGCAGAAGCAGGGCAGACTGCCCGACCTTAAGGCCCACCACTGTGATGTGCCTTTCTCCAACGAAGCTCTACCTCCCAAAGGTGCCACGACCTTCCCAAGCATTAACAACAGCCTGTGGGGGACCCACATTCAAACCATGGCAGATGGCAAGAGTGCTATCCCTGAGCTACATCCCCAGATCGCTTCCCCACTATTTATTCTGACACAGGATCTCACCAAATTGCCCAGGCTGGCTGTGAACTCGTGCTAAAGCCCAGGCAGGTCTTCAAGATGCAATCCCCCTGCCTCAACCTCCCACGTAGCTGGAATGACAAACCTGCACAATCAGCCAGCCAGTTTTTCAAGTTTGTTTTTAATTGCGTCATAATGATTACACATATTTATGGGCTTTAGTGTGATCACTTGATAAATGCGTATAATAAAAATGATCAAACTAGAGTAAACAGCATTTTTCTCTTCTTGCTCATCTATCATTTCTCTGTGTTGGGAAGGTTCAAACTTCTACCTTCTATATATTTGTAAAATATATAATATGGAGCAGTGAGATAGCTCAATGGGAAAGGTACCTACTTGCAAATCTGACAACCTGAGTTTGACTGGATGTCTACAGGATAGAAGGAGAGAATTAACTTCTGAAAATTGTCCTCAGACTTCCACCCATTCACTATGACATGCATGCACATTCTTGCTCTCTCTCTCTCTCGCTCTCTCTCTCTTTCTCTCCTTTTCTGTCAAATAATTTTCAATGCAGATTCCTTGTCCAGAGACTTCTTTTTTTTTTTTTTTGGAGGACTAAAACAGAGTTTATTAGAGGAGAGAAAGAATGGAACTCACAGACATGAATCCACAAAGGGAAAAAGAATGGGGCTGGAGAGGTGGCTCAGGGGTTAAGCCTCTGCCTTGCAGGCAGAAGGTCCTGAATTCAGATCTTAGACCCCACGTATAGATGCCGGGGAGAAGCAGGGGCAGCCTGCATTTCCGGTCCTGGTAGGGCGGAGCCTGTGAATCCCTGGGCAGAGTAAACAAGGTGGAGGCGGTCCATGGTGGTTCCTGAATTCGTCCGTGGTTCTACACATACATACATGCGCGCGCACACATACACGCGCACAATTGAATAAATTAAAAAAAAATTTTTTTTTTAAATTTTTTAAAAGGGCAAGAGAGTCCCCAAGAACTCACAGACTCCAGACTTGGAATGCTATGAGGGGCAAATGAGCCAGAAAGGGACTCACAGACATGCAAGGGGACCCAAAGGAACTCGTGGACTCCACACATGTCCCATGAGGAATAAAGGAGCCATCCGGAGAGGTCTAATGCTGGCTCTGAGTGTTTGGGATAAGGAATTACGAGGACTTATATAGATAGTCAACTTGACAGAGTCCAGAATCACCTTGGACACAAACTTCTGGACATGTCTGAAGCATTATCTGAAGGAGGTTAACTGAAATGGAAAAAAAATACCCTAAAAATAAGTGGTATCAATGATTTGCAAGATACTCCACACAAGTTAGGACCGAAGCAATCATAATTGGACTTTGCATGCCCTGCGCATTGTCCAACACACTGTTGACCTCACAAAGTCTAGCATCTGCTAAAGGCACCAAGATCCTTGGAGGCAAGGGATTGACAGCCACAGTAGTGTTCCTATGCTTAAGGGGAACACAGGAAAGGGTTCAGAGAAATGCCACTGGGTCCTTGTACGTCATCGGAGAGGAGGGCCCAGAGGAGAGTCAGGCATGCACAAGAAAGGACTCTGGAAATTGGGGCGGGAGGCACAGAGGGATGGGGAGGGAGGGGTGAGGGGAGGAGAAGCAGGGGGTTCGGGGGGGAGGAGGAGGGAGGGAGGGAGGGAGGGAACTGGTGTACCTATTAAGTTTGTATGAGCTGAAATAATAATAAAAAATGTATTAAAAAAAATAAGTGGCATCATTGCTTGGGCTAGGATCCTAGACTGCTTATAAAGGGGGCAGCTGTAAGCGCAGCTCTGTGGCTTCCTGGTTCCTAGCTGCAGAGTCAATGTGCCCAGCTGCCTTCCCACTCCTGCTGCCATGCCTTCCCCGCAATGACAGAATGACACCTCCAGCCACGGACCACACGAGCGCTTCTTGTCCGGCGTTTAGTCGCAGCAATGAGAAGAAGACTAGCTAAGGCAGGGCAGAGGACAGATAGATAGAGAAATGAGCTCTGTGCTCACACTTGCCTAGGACGCGGTCAGAAGAACCAGGATGCAGGTGCCTTGGAAAAAAGGTGGGGATTGGAACCTGGGGTTGGCAGGTGCTTTGGGGGAACTGGGAAATTTACAGCCAGAATCAGTTCCCCAGTCCTCCCAATTCCTCTTCAAATCCTCCCTGTGCACAGGAATGCGGCAAACCTCATCTTCTGAAGCCAGATTGGAATGCCAGAATGTATAGAGATTAATCCCAGAATAATACAAGCTGCCGGTTATCATCGCTCATATATTTGACATAATTACCCTACAAGCAACAGGAAAATGTTATACTGTAATAACTCGCAACCAGGAGAAAATACAGCTTTGCTGATAACATGAAAAGAGGGAAGAATACCAAATGCAGCCCTTCGAAAACTTTTAATTAATTTCCCCCCCTTCCAGCGTAATTGATGTCAGTTCAAGCTTCAGTGTTTTCAGAGTTCTCGGTCTCCTAGCAAAGAAATTTACGGGTGATGTGCATTGACTGTGGGTCTTGGTGGGGGGCTGAGGCCAGGCAAGGTCAGGGGTCTCACCATACCTGGCTTTTTTTTTTTTTTAGCATAGGTTCTAGGAATCAAACATCTTTAATCGTTGAACTAATGCTGGGACCCCTTTCCTTCTAAAGCTCTTACATAGCTCCTTGTCGCCTGCCCAGTGGAACCCAAACACAAAGGCCCTTTGGTGTGACTAGGGACCCTCCATGGTCTTGCACTGAATTGTTTACCCTGTGTATTAGTAACTCTCCTTTGTGCGTTTGCATGCGCACCTGGGTGTGTAAAGGTCAGCGAACAACATCAGGTTTAGCTTCTCAGGAACTGTCCACTTCTTATTTTGAGACAAGGTCTCTCACTGCCCTGGAACTTGCCAAATAGCCTGGGCTGGCCAGCCAGAGAGCCCAGGGACACGTCTGTCTCCACCTCCCCAATGTTGGGATTACAAGAGCACACGCCACCACGTCTGGCTTCTTTTTAATATGGGTTCCACGGAGCAAACGCTTGTGCTTACCAGCTGAGCTAGGTTTCCATCCCCACAGTGACTTTTCTTGTGGCTGTGACCAAATTCCGGAGAAGAATTAAAGAAGAAACATTTTATGTCGGCTTACAACGTAGAGAGATACTGTCCATCAACATGGGGGGAGGGTAGCAGAGAGTAAAGAACAATCAGGAAGCGGACAGCAGATAGGAAGGGGACCAGGCCACAAAAAGCCTCAAGGCCCACCCCTACCCCCAAACTTCCTCCTTCCCAGCGCCACCCCCTGAAGGCCTTTTAAAACAGCGCCACCTACTGGGAACCCAGTGTTTAAACATGAGACCAAGTGAGACAGCTCACATTCAAACCACACCGTCCCATGAATTTCTTTTTTTTTTTTTATTAAAAATTTAATTATACATTTTAAAATTTTTTACCAGTTCCCTCCCTCCCCCCTCCTCCCCCTCCCCTTCCCCCAGTGCCTCCCCCCCAATTCCCAGAGAGTCCTTTATTGTATACGCCTAACTCTCCATTGGGTCCTCCTCTCCGATGACATATAAGGACCCAGTGGCATTTCCATAAGCCTTTCTCTTGTTCCCCTTAAGCATAGGATCACTACTATGGCTGTCAATCCCTTGCCTCCAGGGGTCTCGGTGCCCTTAACAGATGCTAGACTTTATGAGGGCAACAGTGCGCTGGACATTGCGCAGGGCATGCAAAGTCCCATTATGATTGCTTTGGCCCCAACTATTGTTGAGAATCTTGCAAATCGTTGCTCCTCCCATCCTTTTGCTCTTACAATCTTACCGCCCCCTCTTCCGCAAATGTCCCTGAGCTCCAGGATGGGGAGAGATTAGGCTGTCCTAGTTCTATGTGATTGATATAGTCTCTGAAGTTCTGGATTGTGGTTTGTTGATTTTCTTTTGCAGTTTTGCTGCTCCTGCAATTCCCTTCACTCCATTCTGCTGGGCACTGTATGTCACCCCCTGGCCAGAGACAAAAAGCTGTTAAACTGGAGTCTTGTTGTAATAGCACATTCAAGGGTAGATGTAATAAGAGTAGGAAACCTCCCTGAGGGAGGGGTCCATCACCCATTTGCAAAATGATTACTTTTTATCTGCTAGACTATATGCCCTCCCCTTCTGGTGAGATCAGGAAAGAACGTCTGTGAACTTAACCAGGTTTCTCATTACTTACTTGCAGACCTTGATGGAGGCCTATTTTCTCTGCTGTAACATGGTCTCCTCTCTCCTTGTTTCTGGTGTGGCCCTCCTAACCCATCTCTCTTGTTCATAATCCTTGCAATTACTGTGTTTCATAGGTTTACTTTTGAGTGTCTCAATGTGCGTCCCATGAATTTCTTTAATATTTTTATGTATTTATTATTTTGCGTGCATGCGTGCGTGTGTGTGTGCGCGTGTGTGTGTGCGTGTGTGTGTTAGAACATGGCACTGTGTGTACTTGCGGAGGTGCAAGGGTGACATCAGGAATCATCTTGGATTGCTCTACCTTCTCAACGCTTTGGTCTGGGGGTTTCCCAGACTTGGCCTTCCAGGGCCAGAAGTGCAAGCTGGGGCCATTTCCGTCTGGTATTTTCACATGGGATCTGGGCATTTGAAGCCAAGGCTTTAATCCCTGAACCCTCTCTCTAGCCTCTATGAATTTCATTCCTTTTCCCTCCCCTGTGTACACCAGACTTAAGAGTTACTTGCAGTTTTTCTAATGCACCATTCTGCCAAACCTTTGTACACGTGAAAGCTGCCCATTCACCCTTCCCAACCCTTCACCTTCATACTCCCCTCTGTCAGCCACTCTCAGGCTTTCAAACGTGAACGCTCATGTGTCCTCTCTCTTTGAGATCCTGCCCTCCCTACCGCAACTAAGACTTCTGCCTTGACTTGCTAATTCTCACTATTTCATCTACCACAGAATGTACTGCACTGTGTCGCATAAGGACCTCCCCCCTTCTCTCTCTTCTTCCTTCCTCCCTCAATGTAAAAGCACCTTCTTCATGCCTATAGCTAAGCATCTACAATGTGAGTAGCAAAAATGTGCTCAGAGAAGGTGTCCGTGGGTGTTAATCGGACACTTTGTTGACACAGGTTGTGTAGGAGCAGATATTGCATAGCCCTTATATGAAACCACTCCGCTTTCTTAGTGAATTATAGTGATTCCTTATGTCATGGTCTGAATGTAGTTGCCCCCAAAAGCTCATGTGTTTGAATCTTTAACTAATGTTCATGCTGGGAAGACCGCGGCACCTTTGGGAGGCGGAGGCTGGAGGAAGGAAATCGTAACGTGCAGGCCTTGAGGTTGGGTAGCCCAGCCCTGCTTCCTCTCAGTGTTCTGTTTCTCCACCTCCCTGATGGCTGTGGTAACCTGAACCAGCCTCCTGCTTCTGCTTCCAGCCAAGCCTCCTGCTATGGAATTTCTGCTATAATAGCCTGAATTGCCCCTCTGGTAGCACACGCCAAATAAATCTCTCTTTCTCCCTTAAGTTGTGTATGCGTGTTGTCTCATAGTAGCAGAAAGAAAATCAATTGCCGCACTTAGTCAAACAGACTTCCAAACCCAATATTTCCTTTTCTTTCCCAGACTACCAGAAAGCTTAAAGTTCAACCTCAGGTAGAATCAGGCAACACAGGAGCAGGAAGTAGTAAGGAAAAGACCAGCCTTCTAGTGTTGCTTCACATTTGACATCACAGAAAAGCACAACAATTAGAGAAATAACAAGAACAATTTGTCTAAGCTGCAAACAAAGATGAAACAAATATTCATTGATTGTTCAGTATAAGCCAGGCCTGTGTGTGCAGAGAAGAGAAACCACGGACTCCCTGGCTCAGGGGACACACTGTCCATCAGGAAGTGGGCACCGTGTGGTGAAGTATGGCCTACGGTGTCTCAGAAACAGAAGCAGAATATTAGACTTCCTGGGGTGTTAGGTTAAAAGGAGAAGAGGGACTTGCGAGTGACCACGGGAACGTGTAAGACTCCACTTGGAGGTGTGTGAATAAAGAGAAACTAACACGAGGAAGAGACTTAAGAAATATGAGTTTAATTAGAGTTAAGGCCCTGGTGGGCAAAGGAACCGTGGTTTAGCCTTAAGGCGAGAGAGTGTTGGAACAGAAGAGAGAGTTCAAGTCAGAGAAGGCTGCGGCCAACGCAGCAGGAGAGCCCAGAAGATTGGGGGCCCCACAGAGCAGAGAACTGGAAGCAGGGGTAGCCCCTGGATGCGGTTGCTGAGTTTTAAGTCTTCAGACCTTGCCTAGGCGTGCCCTCAGGGTTGCTGGGGAAATAGGGTGTGGGGTGGGAAAGTTTCACCCTTGGATCACAAAACTACACATTCAGTTCTCACTGCCTGCTTCACTGGGGAAGCCGGGAGAAGTTTCCAGAAGTAGGCTGTCATCACTCGTGACATATCTTCCAAATGTATTGGAACACTTGGTCCCCAGATGGGGTGGTCTCGGGGGAGGTGATGGAGACATTCAATAGGTAGGCCAGGGGGAGAAGGGGGCTCTCATTGGAGAAAGCAAATTTGAGATATTACACAGCCCTGTTCCAGTCTGAGACGGTTCTGCATCCTGGTCTATCAAGATGTCAGCAAGCTGCCTCAAGCTCTCGCCGCCTGCCCTTCCCACCATGAAGCTACATGCTAAAGTAAACTCTTCTTCCCTCCCATTGCTTTGGTCAGGGAGAGAAGAATAACTAAGGCAGGGTGACACGCGAGTGGGGTTTTGATGGTGAGGAGACAACACGCGTATACAACTTAAGGGAGAAGAAACACAGGCTGAAGTCAAAGGCCTCAAGTGATTTGATCCACTAGGGGACACGAGTGAATATGGGTCTGTGGGTGACAGACAGTTTAGACCAGGAAGGACAGAGCCTGAGATGCCCAGGTCCTCTCGTGTGGGGAGCCCCTCTTCAATGTTCAGATATCTCCTGGCAGCTGTTACAGTGCCGACTGACAGAGCAAACATGTCGCAGCAAAAGTTATGGGAAGTTCAGCGATGCATTTAAATTAATTTGTACTTTTTCAGCCCAATCAAATCTACAGACACTTGAAAAATAGCTTCCCCTGCAAAAACATCCTCTGTTCTCCTCTGAGATATGAATAAAATATGAGTGTTTCTCTTCTATGCAGTTACTCTTACCCCGGCATCTCGGCTCTCTCCCTCTCTCTCTCTCTCTCTCTCTCTCTCTCTCTCTTTCTCTTTCTTTTTCCCTCTCTCCTGCTCCTCCTCTTCCTTTCCTCTTCCTCCTCCTCTCTCTACCTTCTATCTTCCATCTCCATCTCGCCTCCATATATAACTGCACTCTCTCTTCCTTTCTCCTCTCTGCCTTTCTCCTTTCTTCTATCTTTCCCCTCTCTTTTCTCTCTCACTCTCCCTGTCTTCCCAGAATCCTCTTTGGCTCTGGATCAGACACTGTCACTAAGGAAGCTTCTCTTCTGCTTCACAGAATTCAATGTCACATCTCTTCTTCCCAGTTGTCCAGTTTTGTATCCAGTAGCTCAGAGTCTGAGAGTCCTTGAGTCGCAATGGGTGTGAAAATCCCCCAGAGCACTTGTCAAAGCACAGATGGCTAGATGCTACTCCTAGATTGCCTGAATCCGTAGATTAATGCAGAGCCTGAGAACTTGCATTTCTGATCAATTCTCCCATCATTTGGAAGCAGCAGGTCCAGGGACCACACTTAGGTTTTTTTGTTCTTTTTATGTTATTTAAAATTAAAATAGGTTTTTGTTATTTTCTCCTCCCTCCATTACCTTCCTCTGCCCCCCCACCCACTGAGAGATACCTTCTTCCAGACAAGCTTCCCTCCTAATCTGTCTCTTCTTGTAAGTGTCCCATGAGGGATGGTTGTTCTTGCATGTATGCACCTGGGCAACTGCTGCAATGTCGGCAACATTTCCACAGATGCCCCCCTGATGCACGAGGGGCCTCTTCTTGTGTCCAGCTTTGACCATCAATGGTCATTCTTTGGGGTGGACTCCTCCCTCATTCACTGTGCATGGTGGCCCCCCAGTCATTCCAGCCCTGGAGGCAGAGTCTGGAAATCCCCAGAGCAAGCTGGCTAACCACGGTAGCCCTGCCAGCATGCTCTGGGTTTAATTAGAGACCCAAGCTCACAACTGCAAGGTGGGAAGAGTGATGGAGAATAAACCCCACTATCACCCGTGGGCCTCCACAGGCACACACACTCAAGTGCCCTGTGTACATGCTCCTGCAGACATATGCAACACACACGCGCACACACACATGCATAAGCACAGCCCACATACATACACGAAAGAAGACAAAAGGGTGATGTCATCTTTGGGAACCAGGGGATCCTGGCTTATGTGAAATCAGAAGTCACGGTGCAGCGTCCGCCCATAATCACGGTTATTTAATTAGCATGACAGAGTTTCATGACGCAGCCAGAGGGTAAGTTCACAGCAGTTCACCCTCTCTTAATTGCTGGGTACAGGAGGCCCACCAAGCCTTTGATGGGCCTGCGGCTTGTTGACATGTGAAAATGATTCCTAGTCTGGGTGGTTGAGACGCCCAGCACAAGACATCTGGCCAGAGAGTTTGGCCAGAAATTGTTCATTCCACAAGGAAGAGAGGGTGGAACTTCCGCACTCAAGACAACCGGAACAACTTGGTGATACGGAGTGTGAATTCCAGCCCCGGAGTTTAGTCACCATAGCAACCCTGAGACCCTGACTGAGCAGGAGGTTAACCGCTCTGCCGGGTGCCCCATCCCTGCAAAGGGCACCCGACACGTGCCCAGAGCTGGGCCACACAGCTAACACACAGCAAACTGAGAATTAAGATCCACGCTTCCGAGCTTGGAGAGGCACTTCTGCCACGGTGGAAATGCACCTCTGAGGGTATCTATTCCAGTAAGGTTTAGCTGGAGAACCCACCCTGAACGCACAGGACACCATTCCATGGGCTGGAGTCTCAGACTATTTAAAAAGGAGGAAAGGAGGAAGCCAGCGGAACGCCTGGGCTCACCCGATCAGCTTCCTGAGGAGAGATGCAATGTATCCAGCTGCTGCCTCCTTCTCTTCCTGCCGTGTGAATGGTGTCCTTTCAACTGTGGGCCAAGTTACCCTTCTCTCCCTAGGTTGCTTTCCTGTCCCGTATTTAGTCCCAACAATGAGAAAAGTAACTTCTACTGTTTCTTAGGTCAAAGCCAGTCGCTCCCTAATGACAACTCTAAGAGACTCCAAGGGTATTTCCAGAACTATCCTTCTTCAGTTCCTCGCTAAAAGAACCTGCCAGATTTATTTTCCAGACTGTGACTCTCCCACCCATGAAATTTTAATGGCAGATGTTCACCATATTTCTGTTCAATGTATTGTGACCCTTTAGGGGGGCATGAACCATTGTGTTCAAGATCCCCCCCCCCAAGAGAGCTAATTTCTGAGCAAAATGTAATTTTACATGAATTTCTTCTCTCTTGCCCATAGAAAGAGGTATGAAAATTCGTTTCATACATATGCATATGAAGTGTGTATATATGGGCTATGGTTTTACTTTAGTGGATACGTTTCATCCCTCAAAACATTTAAATCCACATAAACAGTGAAGGAGTCAGTGTTAAAATATTTCCTAGTTTAAAATAAAAAGAGCCTTGGAGTGATAAACACCTGTAATCCCTGCACAGGGGAGACTGAGTCAGGACATCAATAGTGGGAGGACAGCCTGGGCTACAGAGTGAGTTCTGGGCTAACCTCGGCTAACTAGCAAGTCTGTTTCTCCCTATTCAGAGGTTTGAGTTAAAGCTTCAATATATCTTTAAGCGACACACTTGAACCCACAATAGATCCCTCTTGCTGACCATGCTGCCATCTCCCAGGGCCTCACTGGTAGAAGAGAGAAGACCAGGGTGGCTAGAAGTCCACCCAAATCTGACACGAGCCGTTTCTATAAGGCAGACTCAGAACCTGAGTCAGGACTGCAGAAACACCAGCAGCGACTCTCCGAAGGACAGGAGAACCATCCACTCCCCTCTTGGGCTGCCTGAGGTCACTGGGTCCACCCAAGAGCCCCACATCCCACCATCACTGTATCGCAAGCCTGTTACAGCCAATGTCAGAGGACAACCTTCGAAAGTCCTTTTATCCTTCCACAACGTGGGCTTTGTGTTTGAACTCATGGCACCAGGTTTACACGCAGGTACCTTTAGCTGCTGAGACAAGGACGGTGAATTTGGAGCCAACCTGGACTCTATCAAGAAAAGATGGAAGGGAGGGGGAGGGGAGAGAGGGAGGAGAATGGAGGGAGTAGGGGAAGGAAGAAGAGAGGAAAGAAGAGACGAGAAGAGGAGAAGAGGGGAGGGGAGGGGAGACACTCCGTACAGCAACGATCTTGGGAACGTTCATGGGACTGGGTTTTGGTGGAATAGCTTGGGAAGGTCCACAGGATGGACCCATTTTGTAGCAGACTGAGGTCCAGTGGGAAGCAGAGCAGGAATCATAAAACCTAAAATCGTGGCGGGAAAGGCATGGCGGCAGGAGGCGTCTGGTCTCACTGCGTCCACAGGTAGGAGACAGAGAGAGATGCGTGTGGGCGCTCCGCTCATTTTCTCCTTTTTACGCAGTTCAGGATCCCGCCTGTACTGGTGAGATACAGGTGTGAACCTGACTACCGAAGGCTGAGCTCTGGGCACAGATGTGAGGAATTGGTGGTTAAGGCAAGGCCCTGAGCAAGCCCACAGAACGTGTTTGACCGATGTGGAAAGACCCCGCCACGGTGAGTGGAACCATTCCCTGGGCATGTGGATAAGATGGAAGGCGCCGATTCGGCGGTGTGGTATACTCTGCCACACTTAGGCAGACTCACGGACTGGTAAGTGAGGTCTGTCCCTCTCTCAGCAATCCCTGTGGATCTAGTGCAGCCGGTTCCCTTGGCTCCTGGTGTTAGTGTGAACCATCCTCCCACGAGGGACTATGAACTCTGACCAAGAACTGTAAGCAAGAACGGAAGCTTCTTGTTCCCCAAACTGTTGGCTGTGACTTTATCAGCAACGTGCAGCATAACTGCAGCACTATCCCACAGAGCATCACTCCCCACAGTCAGGATGAGCCTTCCCAACTCGATGAACCCCTAGACACTCCCTCACCAGGCACGCCCCCAAGAGGTGTGCCACCTAGGTGATTCTAAGTCTTGTCAAGCTTGACGGTCAGTATTAACCATCATGGCGGATGTGAGAGTTGATCTTCCTCACCTTGATCGTTTTAACCAGTGTGGGCAGGACCAGCCCGAGGCAGGGGACAAGAGCTGTGTGCCCCAGCGCTCTGCTCTCCAACTGTGAAGGCGACATCGGCAGATAGATGCCTTGGCCTCCCCTCCATGACGGACCATAACCTTGAACTGTGAGCCACCGTAAACCCTTTGGCTTTTAAATCGCTTTCATTCAGGATATCTTGTCACAGCAACAGAGAAAGAGGCTCCATCAGCAGGCATCTAGCCTAAGCCACAAATTGGGATTTTAGAGCGCACATTTTCTACTTATTAGACAGAAGCTTCCCAGAGACATAAACCACGAGCCGTGCCTGGCGGGCCACAGCCTCAGACATCTGTTTCTAAAGATACGTCATTCTTGTGCCCCGTGGGATTTGGGGGAGCAATAAGCATGATCATCTGCGTACACGACGTGACCTTGGCGTGCAGAAGCTTGTGCTGATGTGCCTCAGTGTTTGCATGAGAAAATTGCCAGAGGCGCATCTCTCCGGACGTGTCCCCACAGCGAGCAGAACATGACTGTCCCCACCCCACTCACCCCTCCTCCAAATAGTCCCCAAGGAACCTCGCTTGTAAACACTGGGGAAGGCTCAGGCTCATGTCGAACGAGGAGGAGATGATGAGCTACTGGGGGGGGGGGGACTGATATGTCCCCCAGCTGTTGGATGCACGTGCCTAGGAAATAACAGACGAAGGTTCCCTGAGAGGACAGCGGAGACCACGGGCCTCTGCCTGTTCCCACTGTGCATTAAAAACCCAGGTGGATGATGGCCAGAAGTGGGGGCAGCACAAATGCCGGACCACCCTCTCCCCCTTCACCCCTGCTTCTCATGCCTGCAGCATCTTTCCAAGCAACACCCTCTGCACCTCAACCTCCCAGGAACCAGGGGACAGACACACATCCTGTTTAAGAACCTCAGGTTCCCTCACTGTGGGGGGGAACCCAGCGAGCCCTGAGATTCGTCTCCAGGGGAAGAAGTCAAAGGTAGCACCAGACCCTGGCTGGGACTTCACCTGCCCCTGGCCATTGTTCTCTAGGAAACTCCTTTCTGGTTGGCAGGAGCCCGGTGAGTCCTGAGCCACCAATCAGGATGAAACCAGGAAGCTGGACGGGGCAGCTCCTCACAGGACCTTCTGAGCCCCACATAAACCTTCCACATCTGTGTGGAGGGGCTTCTTTTCAGGGTGCACACCAGCAATGCTTGCTCCGTGTAGGTCACATGTGTACATGCCAAGCACACATCAGGCCGAACTTCACAAGGACAGGTTGTTTGTTTGTTGTTTGTTTGTTGTTTGTTTGTTGTTTGTTGTTTGTTTGTTTGTTTGTCACTCTTCCTTGCTGCTCAGTCTTCCATGCTTTTCAACAGCTCCGGAACATCAGGTGTCGAGTAGGTTGATGCTGAAATAGATGAATTGGTGAGGAGATGGTATATGAATGAGTAAATGAATGTGTGAGTGGATGAGCAAATGTGTCTGTGAGTGAGCAAATGAATAAATATATGCATGAGTGGGGCAGAGGGATGGATGGATGTGGCAGATGGATGGATGGAAGTATGGGTAGATTATAGAAGGGTAGATGAATGGATGGATGAGTGGATGGGTAGATGGATGGATGAGTGGCGAGATGGATGAAGAAGTGAGTTGATGAATGTATGAAGTATGTAAATGTATGAATGAATGAGTGAATGGATGACAGGGGACAGGTGAGGGTGTGGAGGGATGAACACATATGTGAGTGAATACTTGGAGGAACAAATGAGGAATGCATCCATCCACGTATAAATAAGGAACAGCAACATGAGTGGATGGACAGATGCATTGGTGGGAGGTAGGTGATGAGGGGATGGGCAGGAAAGTGGGCGGCTGGATGGGCAGATCAGTGAATGAGTGGGTGGATGAGTGGGTGGCAAGAGAACAGATGAATGGGTGGGTGGATAGATGGGTGCATGGATGCATGCATGAATGAGGAAGTTAATAAGCCAGCGAACAAAGCAGTCAATTAAGGAATCAGCGAGAGAATAAAGGACCAGATCTTCACAGGCTCACGGAGCACCTGAGAAGAGATTGGACCAGCTCTGCAGAACGTTCATACCAGAGCCTCGGCCAGGTGTGGACCTAAGAGCAGACCCAGGCTGCCCTCGTACCAGAGAACGCACTCACCCCGCCTCCCTCTTCCGTTTGCCTCTCTAGATAGACAGCCCCTCCATTAATTAGCCCCAGAGCACACCTGGATCCCAGCTCGCCTCCAAGGGTCCATGATTTCTCCCTGGGCCTCCTGGGACCACTTTTCCCATACAATCCGTTGCCCATGGGACAGACCAGAAGACTTTAGAACAACCATTCTTACATGCTGCAGAATGGAACTTTAGGGAAATAATTCCCATTCTTGAAACTTTAGTTCCACAAGGAGCCATGGGGATCCAAGCATTAGGAGTTAGGGGCTTTTGGTAAAGAGCTTAGACAATACTGGTCTTGGCTTCTCTACCTCTTGCTGTAATAACACATCCAACAAAAGGAACTTAAAGGAAAAGGTTTTATTCTGGCTCACAGTTCAAGTACAGGAAAGTCACAGTACAGCTGGGGGAGGGGGGCTAGCCACATCCCATCCACAGGAAAGAAGCAGAAAGTAATGGATAAAGGCATGCTAGCGGCCAACTCAAATTCTCCTTTCTATTTGACTCAGGACCCTCCTGCAGGGAATGGTACCACCCAGAATGGCCCTCCTCACCTCAATTAACTTGATCAAGATAATCCCCAGGGGGATGTACAAAGGCACCTATCACAAAGGCATCAAGCTGACAAGTGAGACTGACCATCACCACACTAATAGGAAAGAATTACTGTCCTAAAGCACACTGAAGACAGGTTGCTAGAAACTTACATAGGTCCTGTGGCTCTCAAATCCAAATGGAACAGAACTGAATCAAACAGAATAAGCTAACACCTTAATAAGCTAACACCTCTGACCTCAGTCATCACACACACACACACACACACACACACACACACACACACACACACCCCTACCTCACCTTACCTACCACCTCTCTCCCTCAATTTTGTTTTATTGCCCCAAACACATCACCTTGTCTCCACCTCAGGGCCTTTGCACTGGTCATTAGTCTAGTCAACTATTTCCCTGCATTCGGGATCCTTCTCCTGGTCTCCCTACTGCACCTGCTCCAAGAAGCTGCTCCAACTATCCAGCCTGGCAAGTCTCCATCTCATCACTATGTTGTGTTTTCTTACGAGATTAACCACAATCTGTCTCTTGTGTGTGTTACTGTCTCCTATGCTTCTCATTTGTTTCCCTGTCAATCAGCAGCACCTTTCAGCGACCCTTTCTTGACACACAGCAGGTGTCTAGCAAACATTCACTGAATGGATGCCTGGATAGATGCACACAGGCATGCACGAGTGTGTGGATGCATGGAGGCATAGGTGGGTAGATGCATGCAAGCATGGGTGCATTGGTGCATGGATTCGTGGATGGTACACAGGTACATGAATGGACTGTGGATGGATGGATGCATGGGTTCACGGGTATGTAGATGCATGGGTGGCTCATGCATTCGTGCATGTGCAGGTGCATAGACGCATGGATATGTGGGCAGTGTTTGGATGCATGGATGGAGCATGAATGCATAGGTTGGTGCATGTATGGACAAGTGGCTGGGTGCATGGACAGATGCATGGGTGGGTGGACGCATCCCCAGATGGATGCATGTGTGGGTGCAAGGATGATGCACGGCTGGTCGGGTGCACAGACTCCCTCCTTTGGCCACACGTGGTTTGCCCTGTTATCACTCACTCATACTCCCCGCAGCCTCAGCACTGTTAACATGGCTGCCGGCAGGTGCTGTGGACTGTCCTGTGGTGGGGGGGGAGGATTTAGCATCAGGCTTCACCCTCATGTCCTCTGGATACCAGCAGTGCAGGCAGCCACTGTAACCATCGAATGTGTCTGTAGGCGGAGCCACAAGTGTTGGAGGAGTCACCCCAGCTGAGAATTCCTGCAGAGTACTGAGAGGCTGAAAGTCCAGAGAATTACCATTCCTCTGGTGCGGTTCCACAGAGAGACCAGTAGATGGCAGCAAATACCATCCTCTGGCCAAGCTGTATGAAAACTGCTTAGAATAGCTGCCACAGACAAACCAAAAGTTTTTACTTTTCCAGAATAATCGGAAGAGAAGTCAAAACTGCCCCACTCTTGAGTCCAGAGATAGACCGGAAGTGAGTAGGGTGAGTGTTGGAAAGAGAAAAGGAGAATTCTAAGTTTCATTCCCAGTTGTACCTCTGGGCCAGGTAACTTGGGCTGCCTGTGCCTCAGTTTCTCCAACTGTGTCGTTTGACTCATCTCCTTAATTCCCATTCCAGAAGTGTGCCTCCCAGGTCTCCCTCCCCCGGTGGTATGTCAGTCCAGACAACGAGGTTGGTCCCACAGGCACTGCCCCTTGGTACTGGCTCCTAATGACCTTTCATGCGTTTGTTGAGTGACTGACTGGCATGTAAAACACCCCCAGTGGGTGTCAACTATATTATGACGTCAGCTATATATATGATGATGTCACATAAGAAGTATATCATGGTAAACATGGTGGCCTGAAGATGAAGACAGAGGAAGATGATGTCATGATGATGATGTCATAAAATGGGTAGTGGCCTATGGGGATGTTGTTATCCTATAAGGGCGGTGTTGATGGTGAGGATGGTGGCGTGTGCAGATGATGTCATCTGGGGGTGGTGACATCATACTGAGCATGCACAGTGACTGCAGGGACCTTAGCAAGGATGATGTCATCTGAGGGTGGTGACGTCATGGTGGGCGTGTGTCACAGTGACCTCAGGGGTTGCCGTGAAAGGATGATGGTGTCTGAGGATATGCTGTCATGCCAAGCACACACAGTATCTGAGGTGATGCTGAGAACACGCCTTCATCACATGAGCTCGCTAGTGACCCCAAAACCCTCCTGGGAGCTCCCTCAGTCCCAGGCTCCCCACCACCCCTTCTCAGGGTTCTGACAAGAAGTCCCAGGGAGAGCCAGGCTCCACCCATGCGGGGGTCTCCCTCAGCTGATGGGTGGACCCTTGGCCTTCAGGTTGGGCACCGAGCACCAAGCTGACCCCGTGGAGGCGCCAGCTGTGGTCTGTGGTTCTCACTGTGACTGGAGCTGCGATTCCCCTTCTCCATCCGCGGGGCTCACCTGGCAATCCTGCGGGGCCACTGTTCGGGGCTCACCTGGCAATCCTGCGGGGCCACTGGAGGGCTCTGGATAACTCCCTAACGCTCCCAAGACGAGGCCACCGGCACAAGGACTCGTCACGGCAGGCATTGCTCACCATCCAGGGCCAAGCGGGACCACAGAGGCAGCACAGGAGAAACCTCCACCTTCAAGCTGGGACCCCAGAGCTTTGGCTTGTCCTTGGGGCTACCAACCGCGTCCACCTGAAGGCGTCAGGCTGTGTGAGGCCCAGGGCAGCACCTGGGGAGAAGCGCCCCACATGGCCCAAGGTGTCCAGAGACGCTGTGCTGGAAGACGGGGCTGCTGTCCGCATGGGGAGCGCCCGGCTCCCTGGGCACCTCTGTGCACGTGACTCAACCTCTCTTTGTACAAAGAGTGCGGGCTGGAGAGATGGCTCAGGGGTTAAGACTCTCTTTGCAAGCAGAAGAACCTGAGTCAGATCCCAGGTCCCACGTGAAAACACCAGGCGGAAATAGCATCAGCCTGTACTTCCTGCAATAGTGGGCGGAGCCTGAGAAAGCTCGGAGCGAAGGAAAAAATAGGTAGAAGCAATGCAGGATGGTTCCAGAATTCACCTTGGTCTTCCACAGGGACATAAAGCGTCCTCTGATATACACACACAGAGACAGACAGACAGACAGACAGATAGATAGATTTTAAGAAGAATCATGTCACATTTTACCCTGCATGGTGCCAATAAATTCATGATGAAACAGCTTAAGGGGGAACAAGGTTTATTCTCTCCTATGATTCTTAGTTACCATTCCTTGTCCATTTGGCAAGAGCGCACACTAACACCCGGGGCTGAAGGAACCGGGCACACCATGTCCAAATATCCACAGGGCTGCCGAGAGAGGGACAATGTTTACTTGCCAGACCAGCACGTCCAGCCAAGTATCCAGATCTTCCTTAAGCGGCTCCCTCCATCCATCTCATTCACCTGCTCAGGAGTGAGAATCTCCCACGGGTTTGCTTGGAAACTAACTCGGCCCCTGATTCTCTTTACAAATGAGCTCGGAGCGCCCACCCTCGACCCCACGTTGACACGGTGCTAACGACGAAGAGGAATGGACCGAGTACAGGTGAGGACAACGGGAAGGCAGAGGAGGTGCACGGCCACCCAGAGCGGTGAAGCTCGCGGGAGGGGTGGGGGTCGCCGCTACTTTAGGGGATGTGGATTCTGCACTCCACCTCTTCCAGCCCACGGGACTCTACACACCGCAGCGGAGTGCACACAGGTGGCACCAACGCAGCATCCAGGCACGAGCTCAGTCCACAAGAGGCCCCACGGGAGCCGAGCCCCCAACCCAGCAGTGGAGGAGGAGAAGGCTGCGGCCCACAGGGAGGGGGCCCGTGAGGCCCCGGGCCATGTCCTTCCCTCCAGCAGCGAGGCTTAGATGGCCTGGTCACGCCTCTGTCTCAGGCTGAGCACACGGGCGGCTGCCAGGAAGGCCGCCCCGGTGAACAGCTCGGAGACAAAGCTGAGCCAGCCCAGGGCCAGGGACCAGCCGAAGCGGATGTCCACCTGGTCCAGCAGGGCCCTCTCCTCCAGCAGGCACAGCGCCTCGCGGAAGGCGGCTGCCGAGTAGGCGAGGTAGATGCTGATGCCCGTGAGCGTCACCATGGCTGAGGGAAAACCAGAAAGTGAGTCAGCACCCCTGGGCCGCCGCCGCCGCCTCCTCCCTCTCCTCCCCCTCTTTCTCCCCCTCCCTCCTCCCCCTCTTTCCCTTCCTCTTCCTCTCCCCTCCTCCTCCTCCTCTTCCCTCCTCCTCTTCCTCCTCCTCGTTCTCCTCCTCTTCCTCCTCCTTGTTCTCCTCCTCTTCCTCCTCCTCCTCATTCTCCTCCTCTTCCCTCCTCCTCTTCCTCCTCCTCCTCCTCTTCCTTCCTCCTCTTCCTCCTCCTCGTTCTCCTCTTCCTCCTCCTCCTTGTTCTCCTCTTCCTCCTCCTCCTCATTCTCCTCCTCTTCCTCCTCCTCGTTCTCTTCCCTCCTCCTCCTTGTTCTCCTCCTTCCTCCTCCTCCTCCTCCTCGTTCTCCTCCCTCCTCCTCCTCCTCCTTCCTCCTCATTCTCCTCCCTCCTCCTCCTCATCCCTCCTCCTCCTCCTCATCCCTCCTCCTCTCCTTGTTCTCCTCCCTCCTCCTCTTCCTCCTCCTCCTGGTTCTCCTCCCTTCTCCTCCTCTTCCTCCTCCTCCTCCTTGTTCTCCTCCCTCCTCCCCCTCCTCCTTGTTCTCCTCCCTCCTCCTCTTCCTCCTCCTCCTCCTCCCGTTCTCCTTCCTCCTCCTCCTTGTTCTCCTCCCTCCTCCTCCTCCTTCTCCTTCTCCCTCCTTTTCCTTCCTCCTCTTCCTCTTCCTCCTCTTCCTCCTCCTCTTCCTCCTCCTCCTCTTCCTCCTCCTCCTCTTCCTTTTCTTCCTCCTCCTCTTCCTCCGCCCTGCTCTCCCTCACCTTCTCCCCCTTTCCTTCACCCCCTCAGCTCCTCTTCCCTCCCTCCTGATCCCTCTAGCAATCTTCCCAGGGGTCTCCCTGCCCCCTGTAAAAACCTTTGCCAGGCCAGCACCCTCGATGCCCGCTGCTTCCCCTTCGCTCTTTCTTCCCACTGCCTCCCAGTTCTGCTCCAACATCTGTTTCCAGATGTGCCAGCAGGTCCGACCCCCGTGACTGCACAGCCTCACCGGCTTGGTTTGCCCATCTCGGTCACTCCCATGACTTTGCATTCTCTCGCATGCGCCCTCCACCCAGAAGGGCCCACTGACAGTCCCTGGGTCCTAGAGGCGGGAGCCGGGTCTGCTTTGCCTTGCTGGCACACAGTGGGTCTCTGCACACAGAGGGTCTCTGCACACAGAGGGTCTCTGCACACAGAGGTCTCTGCACACAGTGGGTCTCTGCACACAGTGGGTCTCTGCACACAGAGGGTCTCTGCACACAGTGGGTCTCTGCACACAGAGGTCTCTGCACACAGTGGGTCTCTGCACACAGAGGGTCTCTGCACACAGTGGGGTCGTGGGGATTCAGCATGCTCTCTGCTGGCCACACCCGGCTTGATTTGGGTTTTACCCTTTTGTCCTTCCGTTTGTTTCCCCAGAGCTGGGTCTGGCCCCCTGGGACAAGCACTCCACACGGCTGCCCATGCCAGCCCCCAGTGGTCTTCAATGTCAGCGTCTCATTAAATCAATGACTTGACCTCACCCCGTGGCTCTGGCCACAAAAGCTGGTTCATGACCTTGAACCCAAGAAGGCCCCATAACTGACGTGTCACTGGTGGGGCTGAAGCTAAGACTTAGTCATCAGGTGGATGCACAGGATGATGTCATGGGCAGCCAGGGACAGCCAGGGACAGTCAGGGGACAGTCAGGGACAGCCAGGGACAGTCAGGGGACAGTCAGGGACAGCCAGGGACAGCCAGGGACAGTCAGGGGACAGCCAGGGACAGCCAGGGACAGTCAGGGACAGCCAGGGACAGCCAGGGACAGTCAGGGGACAGCCAGGGACAGTCAAGGACAGTCAGGGACAGTTGAGGACATTCAGGAGACAGCCGGGGCACAGTCAGGGGACAGTCGGGGGACAGTCAAGGAACAGCCAGGGGACAGTCAGGGACAATCAGGGAGTTGAGGACATTCAGGAGACAGCCGGGACACAGTCAGGGGACAGTCGGGGGACAGTCAGGGAACAGCTGAGGGGCAGTCAGGGGACAGCCAAGGGACAGTCAGGGGACAGCCAGGGACAGCCAGGGACAGTCAGGGACAGCCAGGGACAGCCAGGGACAGTCAGGGGACAGCCAGGGACAGTCAAGGACAGTCAGGGACAGTTGAGGACATTCAGGAGACAGCCGGGGCACAGTCAGGGGACAGTCGGGGGACAGTCAAGGAACAGCCAGGGGACAGTCAGGGACAATCAGGGAGTTGAGGACATTCAGGAGACAGCCGGGACACAGTCAGGGGACAGTCGGGGGACAGTCAGGGAACAGCTGAGGGGCAGTCAGGGGACAGCCAAGGGACAGTCAGGGGACAGTCAGGGACAGCCAGGGGACAGTCAGGGACAGTTGAGGACAGTCAGGAGACAGGGGACAGTTGGGGACAGTCAGGGGACAGCCAGGGGACAGCTGGGGGACAGTCAGGAGACAGTCAGGGAACAGTCAGGTGACAGTCAGAGACAGCCAGGGGACAGCCAGGGGACAGTCAGGGGACAATCAGGGGACAGTCAGGGACAGCCAGGGGACAGTCAGGGACAGTCAGGGGACAGTCAGGGGACAATCAGGGGACAGTCAGGAGACAGTCAGGGACAGCAAGGGGACAGTCAGGGGACAGCCAGAGGACAGCTGGGGGACAGTCAGGAGACAGTCAGGGAACAGTCGCGGGACAGTCAGTGGACAGCCAGGGGACAGTCAGGGGACAGTCGGGGGACAGTCGAGGGACAGTCAGTGGACAGCCAGGGGACAGTCAGGAGACAGTCGGGGGACAGTCAGGAGACAGCCGGGGGACAGCCAGGGGACAGTCAGGGGACAGCCAGAAGACAGTCAGGGGACAGCCAGGGACAGTCAGGGGACAGCCAGGGGACAGTCAGGGGACAGTCAGGGACAGCCAGGAGACAGTCAGGGACAGTCAGGAGACAGTCAGGGGACAGTCAGGGGACAGCCAGGGGACAGTCAGGGGACAGTCAGGGGACAGCCAGGAGACAGTCAGGGACAGTCAAGGGACAGGCAAGAGACAGTCAGGGGACAGTCAGGGACAGTCAGGAACAGCCAGGGGACAACCAGGGGACAGCCAGGAGACAGCCAGGGGATAGCCAGGAGACAGCCAGGGGATAGCCAGGAGACAGTCAGGGGACAGTTAGGGGACAGTTAGGGGACAGTCAGGGACAGCCAGGAGACAGTCAGGGACAGCCAGGAGACAGTCAGGGACAGTCAGGGACAGTCAGGGACAGCCAGGAGAGAGTCAGGGGACAGTCAGGGACAGTCAGGGACAGCCAGGGGACAGTCAGGGGACAGTCAGGGACAGCCAGGAGAGAGTCAGGGGACAGTCAGGGACAGTCATGGACAGCCAGGGGACAGTCAGGGGACAGTCAGGGACAGCCGGGAGACAGCCAGGGGACAGTCAGGGACAGTCAGGGACAGCCAGGGGACAGTCAGGGACAGCCAGGGGACAGTCGGGGGACAGTCAGGGACAGCCAGGGGACAGCCAGGAGACAGTCAGGGGACAGTCAGGTGACAGTCAGGGACAGCCAGGGGACAGCCAGGGGACAGTCAGGGGACAATCAGGGGACAGTCAGGGACAGCCAGGGGACAGTCAGGGACAGTCAGGGGACAGTCAGGGGACAGTCAGGAGACAGTCAGGGACAGCCAGGGGACAGTCAAGGGGCAGTCAGGGACAGCCAGGGGACAGCTGGGGGACAGTCAGGAGACAGCTGGGGGACAGTCAGGAGACAGTCAGGGAACAGTCGAGGGACAGTCAGTGGACAGCCAGGGGACAGTCAGGGGACAGTCGGGGGACAGTCGAGGGACAGTCAGGGGGCAGTCAGGGGACAATCAGGGGACAGTCAGGGACAGCCAGGGGACAGTCAGGGACAGTCAGGGGACAGTCAGGGGACAATCAGGAGACAGTCAGGAGACAGTCAGGGACAGCCAGGAGACAGTCAGGGGACAGTCAGGGACAGTCAGGAACAGCCAGGGGACAGTCAGGGGACAGTCAGGGACAGCCAGGAGACAGTCAGGGGACAGCCAGGGGACAGCCAGGAGACAGCCAGGGGACAGTCAGGGTCAGCTGTTTAACACTGCTGAGTTTATTTCAGACATCACTTAGGTTTTCTCCCTCCATGGACCTCAGGGTGAGCAGCATCAGAATTGTCCGTGTGTGTGTGTGTGTGTGTGTGTTGTGTGTGTGTGCATTCACA
>JALPQD010001032.1:73843-154325 GCA_023101885.1 Typhlomys cinereus | reverse complement strand
AAAGTGAAAAATTCATCTTTCATTTATTTGATGAAACTGGAACAAAGTCTTTGAAACCATTACAATGGGACTACAGATCTATGTTCCAATAGAAAGAGGCACCAAGTAAAGAGTTAGTTATTATTGATGAGAACCTGAGGAGCAGGTGTGCTGGAATGTAAGACTGGGATAACTGGATGTAAGGAGCAGCTAAACACTTCTGACTCATGACATCTTGTAAGTGCGTCAGAGAACAGATACTGGTTTCCCAAGATGCAAGAGCAGTTTGACATATCCTTTAAGCAGAATTAAGGCTGTATCTATAGCTAACAGCAATATTTGTCTTTAAAAATGTATGGAATATATTTTAAATTTTCTCACACCACAAAAGTCCTACATAGTGGCTGCAGAGATGGCTCAGGGGTTAAGCCTCTGTCTTGCAAGTAGAAGGACATGAGTTTGTACCCCAGATTCCATATAAGAAAAAGTTGGCCAAAATAATGGAGACCTGAACCTCCAATCCTGAAAGGTAGAACCTGAGAAACCCCAGAGGAAAGAAAAAGAAGGTATAATAATCGAAGATGATTCCCAAAGACACTCTTGGACCTCCACAGAGATATGCAGTTTCCTCTGATACACACGCAGAAACACAGGCACACAGACTTACATTCACAGGCACATACACACACATGCTGAAAGATGAAAAAATGTTGTCTAGATGGTGTAATATATGTGTCAAATAGTTAATCACTTAAAACTTTATGGTTATAAATATTGCATTATACATAATCTTTAAGTTTTGTCAAATCAATTAATTAACTTTTAAAGAATTTATGAATCATACCTGAAGAAAATCCCAACTGGCAAGCAAGGTAGGATCTCTCACACAGATGTGTTCAATAAACATTTCGGAGGCTCGGAGACCTTTAGTCGCACCATGTCAATCAGATCACGTGCTTTGTCTCTAGTTGTCACGTTTTTCTTTCTCACCCTTTCTGCTTCCTCCTGGTTCAGCACATTTTCTTTTAGTACATCATCTAGCAAATAATGAAGTGTGTCTTCAGACACTGTGCTAACAAATGCGCTCCTCTTGGCCTTCAGCACCTCATCTGTGAGAAACACAATATTGAAACACTAAAAACTACCTTAAGAAACATCACTAGGTCAACTTCTTCGCCTGGGTTTTCTTTATTTTTTTTTTCTGTATTTCCTTTTCATTGCTCAGACATCCCAAGACAGGTCATATATATATTTCTAAGGTCTCTTTGACTTTCTCTGAACCCATGATCAGCCACTCTCAGACGTGTGTCCCAACGATACAAAGCTGCCCAAACCTAAATGGTTCCCCTAATATTTTTTTTAATTTTTTAATTTATTATTTATTCAATGTGTGTGTATTCATGTGTGCGCATGTGTGTATGTATGTGTGTGTACGTATGTATGTATGTGTGTGTAGAACCACGGATGAATTCAGGAACCACAATGGACCACCTCCACCTCCTCCTTGTTTACTCTGCCCTGGGATTCACAGGCTCCACCCTACCAGGACCGGAAACGCAGGCCGCCCCCGCTTCTGCCTGGCGTCTATATGTGGGGTCTAGGATCCGAACTCAGGACCTTCTGCCTGGAAGGCAGAAGCTTAACCCCTGAGCCACCTCTCCAACCCCTCCCCTAATATTGTTTTGATGAGCTTTGAGGACAAACTTATGAAGTTATATTTGTTATTGTTATGCTAAAAATTTCCATAGAAGTAAGAATAATTAATGATCAGGCTTATGTAAGTTTTACATCTATTACTGATGGACAACACTTCATAGTTTATTCTACCATGAAGATTATGAATTTCAGATATGTTTCAGACATTTGAGTATTCAAAGATGATCCACAGAAGAGTGTCAGAACATGAATCTGCATGCCTAAGCATTTGCCTCCCCCACAAAAAGATAGGAAAATGCAACTAAGCACCTGGCTCATTCCCATAGCATATATCCCTGGAGACTTTTGGTACAGAGATAGGAGAATACAGATTCAGAAGCTAGAATCCTTTCTTTCCCCTCTAACCAAACACTGTCAACACAAATTGTACAGAGACTAGTAAATAAAAATCTGAGTTAGACAATCGCATGCTCCGTGAGCTTCTTTCAAAAATAAAAACCTTACCAGCCATGTTGCCCCGTGAAGCTCTTCTTACAAAGCCAGGAGGCAGCAAGTTAAGTGAGATTGACCTGCGAGACAGGATGTGATCACACCTACCCAAGCTATTACACTGCATATACAGATGCATAGATGATATGCATAGATAAGTGGGAGGAGTCCTTGTTCTGAAAACAATAAGGCATCAGAGTTAGGCATTGATCTTTTAGACTGATGAGCTGAAAAGCAGACCAAGTCCCCAGCCCTTCTAGCAACTTCTCTCAGGCTTAGCCAGTTGGTCCCCAAGAGACAGAATGAAGACACTGAATAGTACGTGAATAAAACATGTCTGTCGTGCACTAACAGGAACACTTATCTTTCAGGTCTTTGTCAGCTTGGTAGCAGAACTAAATGATGCATCAAGCCAGCACTCAGGCTGCTAAATCTATTGAGGCCCGTGTCAGTGTTGGGCTTCTCTAACAGTTACTCTTTACTATTGCTGTGAGAGAGTACTCAAGTCAATCAATTTAAGTGAGAAAGGGAGATTTATTCAACTTATAATTCCAGAGGAGAGAAACAAACTTCATGGCAGAGGAGAGATGGCCGGTGGTTGAAGCTGGCAGGCTAAGTCACTCCCATCCACATGGCTTGAGTATTCTTAGAGAGATCTCTTCTTTGTTGTCTCCTATTCTATGGTTCCTTTTATCTGATCTGCTACTGGGAGGTTCCAATGAGATCTAAGGAGGTTCCAACTGGATCTAGGGCTGGTCTTTGTATTGTCCAGATAATCTCTTCAGGTGGTCTCTGCTGTTCTTAGTTAATGCCAATTGTGTCAAGTTGACACCCAGGATTAACTATCACACCTTCATATCCTCCTGTACTGACACAATACTTCTCATAGCAGAAGATGAAGTCCATAGCTCCATTTCACTTGTTAACATCTTTGAATAATGAGAGCATTAAAAATCTTTCAAATAATGATTTTCCTTACATCAGTCTATTAGTAGAAATAAAAAATAGAAAACAGAGTCAGAGAGTTGGTTTAGAAAGTGTTTGTTGCCGGGGCTGGAGAAGTGGCTCAGTGATTAAGCCTCTGCCTTGCAGGCAGAAGGTCCTGAGTTCGGATCCCAGATCCCATGTATAGACGCCAGACGGAAGCGGGGGTGGCCTGCGTTTCTCGTCCTGGTAGGGCAGAGCCTGTGAATCCCGGGGCAGAGTAAATAAGGAGGAGGTGGAGGTGGTCCATGGTGGTCCCCAAATTCTTCCGTGGTTCTACACACACACACATACATGCATACACGTGCACACACCATACATGCACAATTGAATAAATAAAAAAAAAGAAAGAAAGAAAGAAAGAAAGTGTTTATTGCCATACATAAAGACATGGATTCTATTCCTGGAGTTGACATGTGAGAAGGTGAAAGTAACTATCTCTATATGACATTATGTGGCCCCGTATATATGCATGCATACACACATACACACACTCACACACACAACATACACACAAACACTGCTATAAAAAAAGAAATGGAAAGCATTCTAAAACAATTATGAGAAAAATATAGGATAGTATATTTAGAGAAGCAAGGAACTGATACCTCACATGACTGATGATGTGTCCTACTGTTCCCATGGAAACATAAAAGCATACTCGTTCTATCTGTTGTTTATTACTCGATTATCATGAATACCTACCATTCCATCTGCTGAACCTCTGAATCAACAACTTAAAAAGATATAGAGTCTATTTTACAGATTAAAAAAATAAGGCACAGGGTAAATAAGTTATCCAAAGTCACTTATGAAATAATTGGCAGAACCAGAGTTTAAACCCTAGGTGCCTGACCCCAGAATCTATTTATCTTTATGTCCTTGCATCTTTGAATGCAGGTGTTGAATTTGTGACAGGTGCCTGGCACATAGTTACAGCTTAATACATTGTATTGATGCTAGATTACTTATGTTATTTGTACTGTTGTCAAAGCAGGTGCTGGGCCATATGTTGCCTTTTGAGCTGTTTAGACTGTGTCCTTACAAGTGTCTTGTGATCTAGATGGCACAAAGCACTTGCAGATTAATGAGCTACACACTGCCAGAGGGAAGAGCCAAGGCTGAATGAAAATTGAGTTATTCTCTTCCCAAAGCCAGCTCAGTGGAGCACCACAATTCTCCTTTCTCACTATCATCGTGACAAGTCAGAAGTCAAGAAGAGCCATGCGAAGAGAAAATACACTAACACAAGGCTAAAGGTTGATTTAGGGGAAACTTACAAGCACAAGAAAAACATGGAAAAGGGATCAAAAAGAATGCAAAAACAGGATATAGAGGAGACAGATCTTGAAATGCTGTATTACAGGCCGGATACAGCCTTTGCACTCGAGTTCACAGCATCTGAGGGCCCCTGCACAGGACAGCCCACAAGCATGTAACCCTATAATGGAGGAGGGTCATGAGACCAGACACTCACCACTGCCAAGGAGTGGTTTTAAAAAATTTTAAAAGTTAGACATGGATGGGGTAGAGACTAGAAAAACCACTGTACAATAAGACAGAGTAATGTCCACAGGATTTCAGAAAGCAAAATAGATGGATAAATGTGCTCTTTCTGGGTTTTCCAGAATGACTTTTGAAGGAGCAGGTAAAAGTGAAAGAAAAGGCAACCTGTTCAAGAAAGTCTACAGCAGGCCTAGCATTTGATGACTTCATTCCGTGCAGCAGGCCATTAGTCAATTGGCAATCACATGCAAAGGTTACAGCAGTGTCTCACGACACAGAAGGAACACTGATCCTCACGTTATAAATCCTGTAGAAAGTCATATTGTTAATGCACAGCAGAGGTCAGATCTAAACCCTCTTCTGAAGTCCAAGTCACTTCAGGTAGAAATACAAAAAGACGGAAGCATAATACATGCACATATAACAATATAAGAATATATAGCATGAAAATCATAATCATGTAAATGACACAAGGACAAGACAAGAACTATACTGTACAGAATGTCTGTTATACAGTAACATGAAAACAAGATGATCTGGGTATGAAATAATTATAAACAAATACAATTTTCAAAGGCATTTCTTGTTATATGTCTCTTTGCTATAATATATATCTCCAAACAGTGACCACATATATCATCTTTAATAGTAGGTATTGCCTTGAGGATAATTGATATGGCATAAAATTTTAAGACCTAGAATAATAATAAATGCCAAATATAAAATTTGTGAGTAAAATGCTAGAAAACATCCAGTAATGTCACATAGTTTAAGATTAAAAGTTAAGATCTAAAGATCAATGTAAGAAAATGAATTAGGTAGTTTATGCATCACACAATTATTCACATGCTTTCATTCCTCACATATATATTTGTAGCATAATAGCAGATATGATGTGTGAATACAGATCTTGGAATCTAAAACAAACACATAGTAGTATCCTGTTCCATAAACATTGTTGAGAACCAAGGTAGAAGACACACAGGTTAGTAATTAAAACACAATTAATATTATACAATTGAGTCTGCATAACGTGGCCAGGTAAGTATCATAAGTATTGCATTGGTAGATGTGCAAGATTAACAGCAGCATTTTTGGGGAATGAATTCTGAGAAGTTTTGTTCTTTGTAAAATGATAGAGTAATTTGGTTTAATCTTAGACTACGCTCATCTAACTGACTCAGAAATATTTCCTGTGACTTAAAGAGACATCACACATCGTCTCAGGCAAATGGTACATCCGAAGGGCATAAATTAAACATTTTGCACAAGTAGGAAAAAGACAAGCTCCTTAATTCCTTAAATAAAATAATTGTTCTTTGCAATGTGTATTGTGAAATGGACTCATGCAGAGATAGATTCATTTCCTACTTCTTTGTAACATATTACTATAAAGTTAATGAATTAAGAGAACTAAAAGTCAAATCTAACGTTACTGCAAGTTGGTTCAAAGTAAGTGTCGTGAAGCTCAGATGGAGCCCTGATGGACTGTGCTTTTGGGGTCTCCAGAAAAGATTTCTTCTTCCTGCCTTTTTCCTCTTCCACAGCCTGCTCACATGCCTTGGCCCATGGCCTGAGTCACCCCACCTCTATTCTGTTCATTTCTTCTTCTTTGCTCTGCCTCCTGATCATCTTTATATGACTTTGCTGATATTATTTGTACCTGCATAAGTCCAGGGTTCCTTCCATTTCAAATCAATCATTGACATGTGCACGACTCTTGCACTATTGAAAGGCAATGTAATCATAGGAATTAATGACCAAGACAAGGATTAGATGTTTTCTTTTTTTAATTTTTTTATTATTTATTCAATTGTGTGTGTGTGTGTGTGTGTGTGTGTAGAACTACGGGCAAATTCAGGAACCACCATGGACCACCTCCACCTCCTCCTTGTTTACTCTGCCCTGGGATTCACAGGCTCTGCCCTACCAGGACCAGAAACGCAGGCCGTCCCCACTTCCGCACGGCATCTATACGTGGGGTCTAGGATCCGAACTCAGGACCTTCCGCCTGCAAGGCAGAGGCTTAACCCTTGAGCCACCTCTCCAGCCCCAGATATTTTCATTGAATAGATGAGACTTGTGTTTCTAAAATAATTTTCAGTTCCAAGGAAAAGACTGCTCCATTAGCCAGTCACTCTCTCTCAAATAATTGGACAGCCACACAAATTCTTAAAGATATTCTAAAAAGTTTATGCAACACACTGACAGTGTTAATACTTTGAGAATCTTTTTTAGGCTTAATTTTGTACATTGTAGGTAACATTCCTTTGAAATATTTCCTAATCTTTGAGAAATATGAGACTCAAAATTTACTAATATGCTTGTTGTCATTTATTCTTGTTAATTTCTATGATCATTTCTTTACTCTGCTTCCATAGGTTAGTGAAATTGTGCATCATTTAAAATGGGAACTGAACTATTCAACTGTAGTTTAATAGAGTATCTGAATATTGTTTGTAAATTAGGGAGTGCATTAGTCAGGTTCTCTAGAGATTCAGAATCGACACATATATATGGAATGTATTGAGCTGGCTTACAGATATGGCTGAGGTAGTCCAGCAATGGCTGCCAGTAGCTGCTTAGTTCAGTAGTCAAGTGGGTGATGGCTGAAAGCTAGAAATTCCTAGACTTTTTAGTCTAGTGACGAGTTGGAGGATTGGAAGGCTAGAGGGTAGAAGAAACGGCATCTGGAGGGAAGAGCGATTCCTAGCACAGCTGCAAGTAACATCTCTTCTCTTTCTTGGCTCCTTTTTTATATGGTCCAGTACTGGAAGGATCCATGAGATTTTTGGAGGTTCTGATAGGATCTAGGGAGGAGATAACCCTTTCAGGTAGTCTCAGTTGATCCTTCCAGATATGGTCTCAGCCCATCTCAGTTAATATAAGGTATGTCAAGTTGACACCCAGGCGTAACTATCACAGGGAGCAAGAAGAAGTTGCCTATTTATTTTTATAACTTTAACAACATCATGAGAACTTTACATTGAATTAATCTAAATGTTGGAGGTAATAAAAATACTTACTGAAATAAAGATATTAAATACACCAGTCTCTATTTTTTCTAACTTATTGCTCCTATATTTATGTAAACACATAAAATCATGTATATGTACATGATATGAAAATGGAATAGAAACTGTCTAAGAGAAACAAAGAGACTGAGAGCTATGAAAGAATTATATAAAAATAAGAAAAATGCAGACCTCTAATTTTAGTTGGTCAGTTTAGAAAGGCCAGCCTGTTTTTCTCAGAACTTTGGCCAAAGTTTGGAAACTACAACATTTATTTTACATTATAGCTTACCAATGATAAGGGTTATGCATGCTATGTTCATCCACAGGAGCATGAGTATAAATGGCCAACATTTTCCGAAGTGCAGGCATCTTTCTGGGGTACATGTGGTACTGGACTTTAGTTTGACCCTCTCCATGAAGAGAGGGGAATGTATACATGAACCAATATGGAAAATAAGAGGAATATTTATTTGAGGAAAATTCATACCTAGAAATTAATCATCAGTCCTGAAACATCTTGGAATTTCAGGGAATGTTATCTCAGCTGAAGTTGTTGGTGTTAAACAGAAACACAGAACAGGTTAGGAATGTGTGCTGGGGAAGAACAAGGGACGTCAGAGCCCTGCCCACTTGTTTCTAGCATGCCTGTCAGCTGAGAAGGCAGAGGAGGAAAAGAAAGAGGGCAATGAGCAGGTTATCTGTGTGTGCACACGCTCACATATATGTGGGAGTGGAGGGCTTTCTTACCCTATGGGAGATCAGTGGCCATGGAATTCTGCTGGTGGATCATACAATTTCTTCAGAAATGGCACTGGGATTTTAGGTGTCTCTAAAGCACTGTTCTTCCATTGACTTCAGACCCTCTTTCCAAAGTGAACATGTCAGAGCGGGAGCAACTGCCTTTTTCCTTGCCTGCGATGCCATTGTGTAACAGATTAATGAAGACAGATGAAAGATAGACTATAAGTATAGAAAGGTTCCTAGGTTAAGTCCAAACCCTTTGGAATCAAGAAGCTACACATAAACACAGAATAACCTATGTGCAGAGATTCTGTTGGCCGGCCTCTCTTCTCTCAGAGAGGTAACCAGGGGACAGTCTACTCCAGATGTCCTGTCAGGAGATGAGAAGGAAGCTGGGTTTCTGTTCCACCACTGCCTTTTTCTACTCAGGCTCTCATCAGCTGGTAAAGAAGACTTTCAAATGATATCCTGGATGCTTCTGTTTGAGAGAATAATGCTAGCCTGCGGAGGAGACAGGCTTCACTGGAGAGCTGCAGGCAGAGCTATTGTTTGGGGACACCTGGTTGGGGCACAGCTTGCTCCCCCAGTTGCAAGATTCATTCAAAAACCAGGAAGTGCCTTTCTTGCCGTCCTGCTGGGTTTTCTTGGGGCTTGTTCTCTGGCAGGCTCAGCAAAGGGGAGTGTTTGTTCTTGTCTGTACTCAGACATCTCTTGCTTCATATCTGTCCACAAATGCTTACTGAATATCAAGAATTCCAGAAAGCTCATTTAAATAAATAAATCTACTGTTTTTATTCCTTTTCTTCTCTCGGATAAGTAAACTGTGAAAGGAATCCAGAGGTGATCCTGACTGATTTTGAGAACAATCCCTCATCAGACATATGCATATAAGTCTTCTAGTAATTAGGAACCTACTTCCCCTTAAATGACCTGCCCTTAGACTTACCAGTGCTTACTAGGTTACCTATATATAAGTCCTTGGGAAATTTATTTTATCTTGTGTTCATTCCTTAAACATTAGAAGTTTAAAGGTTGAACATTGCTATTGGTGTGTATGACAAATCAGTAAAGAAATAGCCTTGAAAGTTACAACAGAATGGACAATAAGACAAAATAGGACAAAAAAAATCAAGGAGCTTGAATTAATTATCACTGAGTCAGAGTAAGCAAGACAAATGTGCAGGGAAACCTAACTTCAATATCTCACAATGGTTTACTTCCCACTTACACTCCATGGCCACTATTATTTGGATGGTTATAGCTTTATGTTATTGTTACATGCAGGCCTAAGTTTAAAGTGAAGCTTTTTTTTCTGGAATAATATGAGTTACCATCAAAGAGGAAAGAAGGATCTTGTGCCAACTGTTTACTGGCACTAAGAAACACCCATCATTACGACTCACCTTTGTAAGGCAGACCATCCATCCTCTTGAATTCCAAAGGTGTATGTACACACAATACACGGTGGCACAAGGAAGTAAGAATATTGTAGAGTAGCCAATAACCATGCATACAGACCAAGCCATGTCAGAGTAGAGAAGACAACTTAGAGAATTTAATTATTCTCCATGGGGATTTCTTCAAGTAGGAGAAAGGGAACTGTGACATAAGTTCTAGCAAGAAGGCCAAAGCCAGGTAAATGCTACAGTTACAGATGCGTGCCTGGGGCCTGATAGTCAGGGATACTGGTTCCAACCCAACTGTGACTGGTCTTTGAGTGGACCAAGAGAATATACAGTTAACATAACTACTGCCTCTTACTTTTAGAAGAATATGGGGAACTACTGGGAGAGAATTCTATGTTTCTGGGAAGACAGAGTATTCTTTGAAATGCCTCATTTAATAATATTTGGATGACCTCTGGGTCTTTCCAAATGATAGAATCAATGAGAGGTCAAACCTGATTTGTTATACATTCATCTCCTACTGACATAGCTGTGAGACTTCTACAAAGCTATGGAATGAATGCTTGTCTATTGACTCAGCACAAGAAGTGACTGCTGAGAGAAATAAACAAAGGAGTTCATGTATATGATGAGAGAATGAATGCGTTATCTTTGTAGCACGGCTAATGGAGCCTCAAGAATGCCCCATCAGCAGCAGAATGCTCCCTTTTTCATTGGTGTTCTTGTAGTTTCAGACCTTGTTTTCTAATACAGCCAGAAATGCGCTAATGTGCTGATCCCCCTTTTTGGCTTTTGTCATGGGGCTTGAAGGTGTAGCACCTGTTCTCACCTTACAGAGAGTCCACTGGTATATTAGACCTATCTACTTTTGAGGCTTGCAGCCTACCATTGTCCATTCATGCCATGAAATTCAGGTCATTCAGCAAATCGAAGAAAAGTCCCTAATGACCTGAAATGCACAGAAAAGAAATACATCCTTCCAGAGCTTACCACATTCTTCAATGTTCAGCACAGCATTTCATTCATAACTGCTCCTCTTGTGATACCCAGGTAATGTAGAACCTCAGGAGGAAGAGGCAAAACCAAAGTGGCAGACTTCTGTAGGTAGAGACTTGCTTTCTCTCTGTGTTGCGGAGTACTCGTCTGTCTTTCCAAGGTCTCTGTAACTCGAGAGCTTGAAAAAGGCATATCATCTTTCCCAAAGATATTTTAAATAATAGCTCTTTTGAAGCAAAGTCTAATCATTTATCCACAGTTCTTTAGGAAGTGAAGAAACTAAGTGAAACTAAGGAAAATAAAATTTCCCCTTTTTGTGATCAGAGTATTTATACATTCTTACTCTTTTACTCTCAGCGTCTTGGGGAATACAAAATTAAACAAATTCATATCTACTCGCTAATTACATTCAGCATGCTCTCCCTTCCCCCAGGCTCATTCTTAGTATAAGACTGTCCTTTGGAAAGGACAAAAAAGCTCTTCACTTTGCCTTAGATTCATTTTCAGAATCTCTGATCAGGTTGTGGGGCGGGGGAAGCACACCACTTTCTACAGAGCACAGAGATGAAATACAGCAACAAGATACACTGGGACTCCAAGATACCATGACTGTAAGCTAAACAATGAATCAGACACTTAGAAGATCCAGTTGTAAATTTCTAGAGACAAGAGAACATTGCTTGATTTCAGTTTTTATGTATGCAAAAGGGAAAGTTTGATGAAAGTCAATTGATTGGTCAGTGTATTAGGCTATTGCTGTACTCATCTCAGGAAATATGGAATGAAAAGGGAAACATGAGAAAATCATTTCAGTTATATTGTGAATAACATTTGGGAGTAAAAGAGATGGAGATATATGAGATATTAAACTTTGGAATTTCATCTCTATGTTGTAGCAGAGTGTGGTTAAAATTAATTGAAAAATGTAGACTTAAATGTTGCCTGTTTTTCAAAGAACCCAAATTCCTAGCAATATCAAGATACCCTCCCCCTCACACACACATACAGAAACACACACTTTCAACCAGTTGTGAACATCAGGATTAATCTGTAAATGAGTGTGCAAAATTTAAAAAGCTCTCAAAGATTTCATAAAGAAAAAGCATGCAACTATTGTCTTTCATTTGTTTGTTTGCTTTTGTAAAATGGGTACTCCTGTATCTCCCTTTATGCCCATGTGTGATGCATCTTCATTTCAGTGTGATGTAGGTTGAGTTGTTGATAGAATTGTTTTCTCAAGAAAACAAATGAGTCATCACAAACCTTTTCTGTATGGGGATGAACATGAAGCACATAACTGCTTTTTGAACAGGATGTACCTTTAAAAAGCAATTGCACCTCTCAAGACTGTTTGGATTTCGGCTGCAGCAGCCTGTCTGGCAACAACATGTTGTTTCTCTCTACTTCTAACAATGGTTGCAGAGGTCAGGAAATTAAATCCTTAGGTGACAAATACCTCATCCTTGTTTTCTCTACTTAGATAGAGTGACTTGACTCTTAATGTTTTTTCTCTCCCTGAATTTCTCAGCAGAACTATGACTTAATTTTACCGTGTGCTTTGTTGAACTGAAAATAATAAAGCAATGATACAGAGCAATTCAGGATACAGGGCTATAGGAAGCAGTATAGTTTTAGATATTAATATGATATGCGTATACATTTATTCTTCTTTGGGATCATTGTAGTCAATATTGTTGTCTGTTTTAACTTTTCTGCTGGCTCCCCAGCAGTCCATATTGAGCTTCAGCTTCTCAGTTTTCACCTCCAAGTGAAATGAGCCAATAGTCTTCCATAAAGGCTTTCTCACAGTGATTTTAAAAATTAATAATTTTTGGGTTGCTAAAATCAGGGCATTCATTAAAACTCATTTTCAGTCCTCTAAGCCATGTTAATTTAATTTGAACTGAAATTAGTGACCTAGATTTTTCTTTTCTCTCCGTCTAGCTTGGGATCTGTGCATGTATTTGTCATCTTCTGGAAACACTGGGGTGAATTTGCACATTTTAGTCATGGGCATAATGGTAACCGAAAAATAAAACAGAAGGGATTCAGCTAATTACAAAGAAAAAACACCGGAATGAACCAACAAGGAGGAAAAATGAGCTGCAATCCATCTCTGACTAACAACTTATCAAAAGCAAAGCTGACTCTCCATTACTTCATTTTTTCATCTTTCATGACCATAATTTGGTTTCCAAATTATAGTCATGATGCCAAGGTAGCACTTTACTTGGGGGTGGACTGTAGATTCACAAAGCTATCTTGCCTGACCGGGAAAAGAAGGCAACAGATCAAAGGGGCAATATTAACTTTATAGAATTGAAGAGATTTTGCATGAACATCATGAAATGTTTACTATTAGTTGAAATCAATAGAGATATTGTAAAACTCAGTCTGAATAGGAAGAAGAAAGACATGAAAGAAATCCAGCTATAACTGTTCTGGAAGCTTTCCCCTTGTTGGATAACTTACAACGTACCAAAGAGTAGTATGGAAGCTACCAGGGAAGAAAAGCAATCAAAAATTTTATCAATTTGTGAAATCTGCAGGTTGCAATAACAATCACTATGGCAAAATACCATCATTGGTGCAATAGTGGCATGAATATCAAGGAGGCATCCAGCAGTTTTCTGATCAGATTTGAGGCCTTTAAACTAAAATGAGAATCAATGAAAGAACAGGACACATGTTGCAGGCTGTTATGATCATTGAGTTTTGAAGACACTGTACCAAACAGGACTCTTAAATCTGTTAATTATATGCACATATTGGAGAAACACTTAGCCCTGAACTTTGAAACTTCCTTCTGCAGCAGAAGGTGTTTGGCTACAGAAAAACATAGCTGGCCAAACTGCAGAAAATAGGTGACTGTGTGAACTGCTTATCCCATATCAGGACATCTAATTTACTCTACTCCCATTGCAGGGCTCAAGGAACATCTTAGAAGAGAGAGTAGTAAGACTTCAAGAGATTGAAGTAGAACAATGCCAGGCCACATACTATCTCCTGGACATGACAGTAACTGAATGGGAACTATCCTATCAACATCTCAGTAGGAAAACAGAAAGATTTCAAGAAGCTCCACACTTCCCTGAGAGATTCATGACAACTAATACAGAAGAAAAAGAGGATGCTATTTTCAGTGATAGCATAGATAAACCCACTGATCTATGACACTTGCTGGAACATGAATCATGTTAGATATACAATATCAAAGACAAACTAGATGAAGCACAGTGGGCCACACAAGTGAAAAGATGTGAAAATAGGAGCAATTTTGATAGGAGAGATGAAGGGTTGTCAGGGGAAAAGACAGGCAGTTGGGTGGGAATGGGAACTAAAGAGAGAAAAAAGAAAAATAAAATTATTATTAAAAAAGATATTGAAGATAAAGAAAGAAAGAAAAAAAGAAAAATCTATGGCGGTGCAAAACAGAGAGAAAATATTCAAGAATGAAGAAGGATTATATGACTTGTAAGCAGAGGTTAGAAGCTTAAACACTCAAAATATTTTTGCCCAGTCTTTTGTTACTCCAGAAATAAAGGATAACATCTGAAAGAAAATAAGAAAGATTTATAGTTTCCTACTATTTTCCTAGGATATATATAAACATATCACATAAGAATACTGCAATATAAAACATTTGTAGTCCAAATTAAGTTGTGGAGAAAAATGTTAAAGTAGCATTTAAACCAAAGTTCTACTCAATTTTGAGGAATAAGATCATGAATGTAGATAGCACAAAAGTATTAATGTTTGAATTGATGCTTTAATCCCTTTCAGATGACAAAGAGCAGCATAATCTATCATCACCAAAATGACCAGAACTAAAATGAAAAGAAGTCTGGCCAACAGAGACTCTAGCTGGGTAAGTGTATTGTGTATCTAGGTTTCTGTATTCAGTCCTGATCCTGTAAATCAGAACTTTCAGTTTATCAGCCAGGGAAAGCCAGGAGGAGAGTTCAGAAAGAAGGCAGTTGAGAACACACTCCATTGAATGCAGGTACTCCTCTCTTTCTAGAACCTCTTGTGGGATCCAGGAAGTATATAGCAAGTCCAGTGTTGCTAGGTTATAAAAAAAAGTTCATCTATTCCATCTTAGTTCATCTCAATGAAATTAATCTCTTATGAAACTCACAGATAAGTCCCTGGGCAGTCAGAAATTCAGAGGAAGAGGAAATAATTTAAGAGAGATAAGAGATAAGATCAGCAGGCAGGACAGATTGGGAGGGGGTTTCACAGTCTCAGATCTTTCCCACTTCCTAGTTCCTGAAACTTTATTTTGTACAGTAATTTAAATAGCAGCTGGGGATCAGGTTGTAAGCTCAGGTGAAGGCAATTGTAGTTAGTGGAAAGAGAGGTGCTCCTAGCTTTCAGCACATACTCATATAACAAACCGGTCTGAGACATCAGGAGAAATCAGCCTTATGGAGAATTCTTCTGATAATGTGAAATCCCTTTGTCACTGTGGGGTCCTCCAGGTGACACCCTGCACTATGCAAGACTCACTGGATTTTAATATTGAGAGAAAGTTTGCTATTGCTACCTGTTTGTTTGAAAACATTAAGATCTCCATGAAGCATCTAATTCTGAGTTCATTTTAATAAAGTCAATATCAATACTCAGCACACATGCTTAGAGCACAAGTGATAGAGTTTGCACTTGGAAAGTAACACAGGAAACTTACAATACAGTCTTGAATATTTACCCCTCTGAACTGCCAGATGGCTGTTAGTATCAGGTCATGCTCCTCTCTTCTTCCTTATGTTTCACAGGGGAATACAAGACAAGGAAGATGCAAGTCAGCAGCTCTGGAAATGCCCCCTAACTCTCCCTAGAAACAACTGATTCATGGGGCTGGAGAGGTGGCTCAGGGGTTAAGCCTCTGTCTTGCAGATGGAAGGTTTTGAGTTCGGATCCTAGACCCCACGTATAGACGCCGGGCGGAAGCGGGGGGGGGGCTTAAAAAATTTAAAAAAAAAGAGAAACTGATTCATGATCCTAACCAAAAATATATTTGACCAGTTGACTAGTAATCTCCATTGTGGTTAGTTATCATGTACCCACATTGACCATAGGGTTTCTATTCAGCAGGAAGGAGAAAAGGAAGCTTGAATCAGAGAAAACATTTAGCAAATGTGCAAAATGTAAAGAAGTCTTCATAGTAATTTGAACATACTTTGAGAACATGTGGACAATATTTTTCTCTTCTCCATAAACACAAAATGCCACAAGTTCTGTTGAACAGTTTTGAGAGAAATGTGGTTGTTAACTTCAATTTCTATTTTGAACATATCAATGTTCGACAGAAACATTGAAATGATTATGGGTAACAGACATATCACATTATCATGTATTTTCTCCTTTATTCTTATTAATATAAAAGGTGTTCAAAGGGTGAACTTTATAGGTCATAAATCAACAGCTGAAATAAAAAACATAGTGAAATTATTATAACAATGAATCAGACTAAAGGATATGTCATTTATAATTTTCCATTATTCCTTATTTTACCATATGAGGAAAGAGAGAGAGAAAAGGTGATGGCTCATTTCATGCTATGTGTGTGAACATCAGAAGATAACTTTATGAAGTTGCATTTTTCCTTCAACCATGTGGTCTCCCAGATTGGAAATCAGTTTACCAGGTACCAAGTTGGCTCAAAGGACCCTCTCTCTGCTGAGCCTTCTCCCACATCCATAGCTAGTTTTGACATCAGAAATGGCACCCCATTAACCCCATTGCTTAATCTGAATTCTTTTCCTCCATTTTCAAATTTTAACAGTCCTTTTCCTGTTCCCAGAACCACTTGCTGAAATCTTCTATTGAGGTTGCATTGCAGCCATAAATAAACTAATATTACTTTATTCAATTAGTCTAAGTTAGCCTGGGATATTTAAATGGCAGATTTACAATTTAATTTCCTACAACTTTAACATTTTATTCTTTGTAATTTGGAAGGACTTACCTGGCATCTCATCTGTCATAGTTAAAATACAAGTTAAAAGTTCCTATATTATTTCAAAGGAATTAAGTACATATTGTGGTTAGCCTGCAGTGTTGTCAATAAATCTGTTACCAAAGAGCTTAAGGGGACAAGGGGTTTATTTTTGACTTACAATGCCTGGTTTACAGTTCTTAATATACTTTAACAGTGGGTACTGACCACACCATATCCAAACATCCACAGGACTGGTGAGACAGGGACGATCCCTACTCCACAGATGAGCAGGTCTGGTCAACTTCCATCTGGGTCCTCCTCTCTGATGAGGTGTAAGGACTCAGTAGCATTGCCTAGAACTCTTTCTTGTGTTCCCTTTGGTATAGGAAACTATGCCAATTTCCTTACTCAGATCTCTCCACTTTATCTGCCTGCCCATAGATTGGTAAAACACACATCAATCAGTGTCTGTAGGCTTGCTAAAAGGCTTAGCTCAACCACTGAATCTTTTTTTTTATTTATAATGTATTTTTTTCCACTCACACAACTTGATAGGTACCCCATTCCCCCTCCCTCCCTCCACCCCTCCCTGAATCCCCCTGCTCCCTCCCCCCTCTTTCCCCCTTCTTTTCCTCCTTCCCTCCCTTCTCACAGTGCTCCCTTCCTCCCCCCATCCCTGGAGGATCCTTTAGTGTGCATGTCAAACTTCCATCTGGGTCCTCCTCTCTGATGAGGTGTAAGGACTCAGTAGCATTGCCTAGAGCTCTTTCTTGTGTCCCCTTTGGTATAGGAAACTATTGTGGCTGTTAATCCCTTGCCCTCTAAGGATCTTAGTGCCTGTGATCCATGCTAGACTTGGGGGGTGGGGGGTCAATGATATGTTGGTCATTGCGCAGGTTATGGCAAAGTCCTATTATGATTACTTTGGCCCTAACTTGTGTGGAGTATCTTGCATATCATTGCTCTTCCCCATCTTTAGGCTCTTACAATCTTACTGCCCTCTCTTCTGCAAATTTCCCTGAGCTTTAGGATGGGGAGAGATTAGTCTGGCCTGGTTCCTGGTGATTAATGTAGGGTCTCTGATGTTCTGAATTAAGTTTTTTTTCTTTTTTCTTTTTTCCAGTTTTGCTGTTCCTCCACTGCCCTTGGCTCCATCCTGATGGGTATTGGATGTCACTTCCTAGCCAAAGATAAAAGGCTGTTAAAATAGAGTCTTATTAAAAGAATAGATTCACAACCCAAATGTCCTACAGTTGATGAGTGAATAAGGAAAATGTGGTACATCTATACAATGGAGTACTACTCAGCCATCAAAAATGATGAATTAATGGAATTTGCGGGAAATGGATGGGATTAGAAACAATTATATCGAGTGAAGTATCTCAGACACAGAAAATTAAGCACCATATGTACTCCCTAATAAGTAGCTCCTAGTACCAAACCCACTTAGAGACACTCAAAGATAAATCTCTGTAATATCTACAGTAATTGCAAAGATTATGAACAGGAGGGATGGGGAAAGAGGGACACACCAGTAACAAGGAGAGAGGGGACCATGGTACAGTAGAGAAAATAGGCCTCCATCAAAGACTGCAAGTAAGTAATGAGACATCTGGTTAGGTTCACAGACTTTCCTTCCTGATCATTTACAACTGAGGGGGTATGATCTTACCAGAAGGGGAGAGCATATAGTCTGGCAGATAGAAAGTAACCATTTCGCAAAGGGGTGATTGACCCCCCTCACTGTGGTTTCCTACTTTTATTACATCTACCTTTGAATATACTCTTATAAGAAGACTCTAATTTAACAAGTTTTTGTATTTCTGGCCAGGGAGTGATATCAATACCCATCAGGATGGAGTGAAGGGCATTGCAGGAACAGCAAAACTGAAAAAAATAAATCAATGAACCATAATCCAGAATATCAGAGACTCTATATCAACCACCTAGAACTAAGAGGGGGCGGTAAGATTGTAAGAGCACAAGGATGGGAGGAGTAACGATATGCAAGATTCTCCACACAAGTAGGGCCAAAGCAATCATAATTGGACTTTGCCTGCCCTGCGCTATGTCCAACACACTAGTGACCCCACGAAGTCTAGCGTTTGCTAAAGGCACTAGGATCCTTGGAGGCAAGGGATTGACAGCCAAAATAGTGTTCCTATGCTTAAAGGGAACACAGGAAACGGTTCTGGGAAATGCCACTGGGTTCTTGCACCTCATCAGAGAGGAGGACCCAGAGGAGAGTTTGGCATGCTCATTAAAGGATGCTCCGGGGATGGGAGGGGAAGGCACTAGGGGATGGGGACAGAAGGGGGGTGGGGGCACAGGGGGATTGGGAGTTGGAGGGAGGGGGGGACCAGTATACCTATTAAGTTTGTATGAGTGGAAATAAGAATAAAAAAATAAAAGAGTAGATTCAAAGGTAGATGGAATAAGAATAGGAGACCGCAGGAGGGGGGGAGTCAGTCTCCCATTTGCAGGATGTCAACCACTGAATCTTTACGAATGTACTCAGAGCTCCAAGCCTTAAACTGTCAAGTCAACATTTGTATATAAGAACACCAGAAGTTATGTGTGAAGTCATTTTACATGAAAATTAAATGATAAATAATCCCTAGCATGTAGAACCCCCACAGTGAAGCTAATGCACTGATTTTGGATGACAGTAGTCTGCCACTGCAGATTCATCAGTTTTAGCATATATGTGGTTCCAGTGATGGTGGTGGATATAGAGGGAACTTGTGCAGGTCATGGGGCAAATTTTGCATATGGGAAATTTCCACATGAAATACTCAGTGAAGTCCTGAGCCTGAAACTTGTTCTAAAATTGAAATCTAGTTATATAAAGGAAATGGGAATATATATTATGCATCATCATTGAGTATATTTTATATAAAAGTATGTGCTTATTTTATCTGTAAACTGATCCCACAAAATACAAAAATTTGTACAAATATTTGACTTCTATATTCCTTGACAATTGCATACATGTATACAATGGATCTCCATCATTTCTACCTCTATTCCCTCCTATTTAAATTATATTCTTCTCTAGTTATTGTCTAAATTACAGAAAAATTATAAGTTCAAATAGTAACAATACTAAAAATTGTAGTTTTATCCAAATTTTGGAAATTTTGAGTGTAGAGTTTTAAAAATGGTGTTTATAAGGTCACGTTGTAGAACTGGAAGTTGCCTTGTAAATTATATTCATGATATTACTTCATAGGGAAATGCAAAACATTAAACAATGTAAAATTGTCTCTATTGAGAAATATAGCTCTGTACAAAATTCCCTTGAAATCCATGGAAGAGAATTTACTCCTCAGTAGAAGAAGGGAAGGAAGGAGGGATCACAAGAACTCAAATGAGTTTATCATCAAGATGGAAAAGCAGAAAACCAATCTGTTAAGAAAGACCTGTGTGTTATCAATATTGCTATCTCTTGCTTGCTGAAGACAGGGTAACCCTCTTGGGTCCTGGAGAGCCTGAGGCTTATTTTGTCTATGAAAGAGTTAACCAACTTTTTGAAGTTTAGATTAGAGAATACTTGAACAGTGCTTTTGCCTGGTGAGCATTTTAGAAGGAAAGAAAAGTGTGAAGTCTTTGACCCTTTTCCATTTTTCTTCTAGCTGAATAACACATTTGTTTATTATGTTTTCATAAATTGTTTTGTGCCTACTTCTAGGGCCAAGTTTAAAAAAATGTTTAGAATTTATACATTGGTCACCATATCAACAGATAGATTTGTCATTTTTTTATTGATCAAAGAACTTCAGAAATAGGGAATTTTAAAGATAATTAATGTAACAGAATTGTGATAATCATCATAATTGATAAGATGATATACATTATTTGATTCATGAAAGTATACAATGCCATTTGACAATTCCTAAACACTTTTATTTCAATAAATTTTAATAATAAAAAAATACCTTGCTTTCAAGTGAAAGTAAATTCATTTGTATTTGTTTCTCTTCCCCAAAGTGGTATCATGCATACACTATAAGGACATAACAAATCCTGGATATTGGTATTGAAAGCATGTTTACAAGTTGTGGTTGTACTGAGAGTTCACCAGTTCCCTTTATTGAGTTTCCCCATTAGCTGATGATGCATAAAAAACATCGGTATTGGGATCACACAAGGTGTATACATAGATCATATGTCAGTCCATCTTATTTGAGTCCTGTAGCCAATGGAATAAAGAGATACAATATATATCATGATGACGGCCTCATTCCTAACACCCATTCAGCAGCATGCTTTGAGCTACCCCACTACTTTTTCAATTTTTAAAAATTTATTTATTTATTTATTCATTGTGTGTGTGTGTGTGTGTGTGTGTCTGTGTGTCTGTGTGTCTGTGTGTCTGTGTCTGTGTGTGTTGTTTTGTGTCTGTGTGTCAGAGGATACTGTGTGTCCGTTCCCTTGGAGGCCCATGGGTGATTTTGGGTATCATCCTGGATTGCTCTACCTCCTTCTGGCTTTGTTCTAGAATTCTCCAGGTTCTTTCTTTCTTCCAGGACCAGAAATACAGGCCTCTGCCATTTCTACCCACACTTTTTATGTGGGATGTCAATCCAAACTCAGACCCTTTGCAAAGCAGAGGCTTAACCCTGTGCAGTCTCTCTCGCTGTCTTCCCCCAGACCACCACTATTTAACCTGGAAATACACTACCCTTCTAGTGATTAGTGTTTGAGATTGATTTTGTCTAATCTGTCTAATGTTTTATACACAGTTTGATACCTTTGAGGCACATCCAGGTTCCCTGTGTGTGTTAAGTAGGACCCTTAGTCATTTTTCTGAGTAACATTCAATGATGTAGACATTAACCATTTGCCTTTGAATAACATTTTGTTTCCAATGTTGTTAAAATGTTACAAATAAATAAATATGCTATGAATATGCACTTAGAGGTTGTTGTATAGAATTAAATTGATTTTTTTTTTAATTTTTTTTTTATTATTATTATTTATTCAACTGTGTGTATGTGCGCGCGCGTGTCTGTGTGTGTGTGTATGTGTGTGTAGAACCACGGACGAATTCGCGAACCACCATGGACGCCTCCACCTCCTTCTGCCCCGGGATTCACAGGCTCCGCCCTACCAGGACCAGAAGCGCAGGCCGCCCCCGCTTCCGTCTGGCGTCTATACGTGGGATCTGGGATCCGAACTCGGGACCTTCCGCCTGCAAGGCGGAGGCTTAACCCCTGAGCCACCTCTCCAGCCCTGAATTGATTTTTAAGAAGCTGTCAAATATTCTTTATGCTAGTTGTTCTACCTTACAGTTCCATTAGCAGGAGAGTCAGTTATTCTACATTCTTGCCAGTATTTGTGTCTGTATTCTTTGTTTTAGCTGTTCTATTAGATGTTAATGTTGCCTCATGTCATCTTAATGCACATATCTCCTAAACCACTGGTGTTGAAAAATTTTTTATATGTTTAGGTTCTGTCTGCATATGCACTTTCCAGAACTATACCTGTATTATTTTGCTCATTTTCTAGCTAGAATTATTTGCTGCAGAAATTAAGGTTTTTTATCCGCGATATACAAACACACATAGAACCAAATCCTTGGAGGGTCCATGACGGGGTTTTCATCTTTTATCAATAAGGCTGAGTGACTCAGTAGCTTGTCCAAAGTCACACAGCTTGCGAGTCAGTGACGTGGACTCCTACTCGATCATTCACCCCGTCCACAGTGACACACCACCCTTCTGAGAACATCTCAGCCTCCTCAAATTGAGTACCGTATCCCATCCGTGCCCCACATGGCAGGCATCTTCCCTGAGCACGTTCAGAGGTGCAGTGGAGATGGGTCTGTTTCTAAGTTCACGCCCGCCTGGAAGCACAAGGAGTTCCGAGGCCACGCACCATCCCGGAGAGGAGAAGAAACAAGACCAAGGTGCACGCAGAGATGAATGTCAGCAGGAGGCTTTTACAAGGCCCCGATCCGTTCTCACCCAGACGTTTAATTGAGCATGTACGAAGTCAACTGGCGCCTGGGGAGCTCAGGCGGAGAGGCTGTCTAGCCGCCAGGAAACATAATTTCCACACCAGGACGGGTTCCATCTCTCGGCAGCAGTCTGGGGGTGATGCCCGCGTGGGATGACCTGGCCCGGCTAGGGTCACACCTGCGGCTCCTCCTGCCCTGGCCTGAGACTCCTGACTGGGGAGGAGGTGGGAGAAACAGGAAGAAGGGGGCAGAGGAGGGGGGCAGTAACACTACTGCTGGGGGTTGGCAAGGTTGGGGATCCACCTTGGTGGTGACTCCCCACTCTTCCTGTTGCAGGTCACCTATGTGTTGCCAGCAAATTCAGGACCAAAGATCTTAGAGGGAACAAGGGGGCTCTATGCTTTCTTACGATTGATTCTCGGTTCCTTGTCTAGCTTAGCAGGAAAGCTCATACCAGCACGCTGAAGAAGGCCAGCTCCCTCCATCTTGTCCGCCTGCCCAAGGAAAGGTCCCACCCACCCATTGTGGGCTGGGTCTTCCACGTCAATCAGCCTTCTTCAGGCTTGCTCAGGGCGTTACCTCAACTACTAACTTTTCACAGATGTGCCCCTCACGTCTCACTTTGACACTATATACCTGACTAGCACATTCCTCTCCTCCTCCTCTTCCTCCTCCAATTCCTCCTCCTTTTCCTTCTCTTCTTTTTCCTCCTCTTCTTCCTTCCTCTTGTCACTCTCCTTCCCCTCTTTGCTCATCTTCTTCTTTCTTTTCCTCCTCTCAGTTCTTCCCTCCTCTTCTATGAGAATTCGACTCTTTTTTTTTTTTCTGTCTCAGGTTCTGCATCTATAAAATGGAGTTAGGGTGGGAGTCCGTGCGTGATTCATTCTTACAGTCTCAGCACTTGGGAGGGGAGGCAGGAGGGCCACAAGAAAGTGTTTGCCCCCAAAGATCTGTCTGAGTTTGCTGTTGCCTTTACTTCCAAGATTATTATTTTTTTAAAAATTTATTATTATTTATTCATGCATACATGTGTGCGCGTGTGTATGTATGTATGTGTATGTATGTGTGTGTAGAACCATGGACAAATTCAGGAACCACCATGGACCGACCGCCTTCACCTCCTCCTTGTTTACTCTGCCTCGGGATTCACAGGCTCCGCCCTACCAGGACCAGAAACGCAGGCCGTCCCCGCTTCCTCCTGGCGTCTATACGTGGGGTCTAGGATCCGAACTCAGGACCTTCCGCCTGCAAGGCAGAGGCTTAACCCCTGAGCCACCTCTCCAGCCCCCACTTCCAAGATTATTAACACCACAATTGTTATTCCTTGAGGCAGGCTCTCAACTCTGCTGTAGAGCAGAAGATGACCCTGAACTTCTGTCCCTCCTGCTTCTGTCTTCCAAGTTCTGGGATGACAGGTGTGCGACACCACGCCTGCTTTATGGGATGCTGGGGTTGAACCCAGGGCACTGGGCTCGATAGGCAAGCACTCTTCCAACTGAGCTACATTCTCAACCGCACAAAATAATTTGTAATTTTATTCACGTATGAATAAAATACTCTACATACTTGCTCCAAATTAACAATGAGGTCACAGCCAATGAGTTCATAATACTGTAAACAGAAGATATATCAAATGCAACACAGCATGTGTGAGGGGTTATTAATCCCCTCTCTGTATCGGGGTTGATGGGAGCCGGGGCTTGCCCAGTGGTCTGGGAAAAGATCAAAGTTCAAAGTGAAGCTTGCCTTTCAGGCAAGAGGATCAGAGTTCAGATTCCAGGTCTCAGGTAAAAATACCAGGTGGATGTGGCAGCCTGCCTGGATTCCAGCCTCAGAAGGCATGGACTGGGAATCCTGGCTAGTGAGACGAGCTCTGTTGATGCGCTCTGGATTTGGCTAGAGACCCTGCCTCAAAAGGAATAACATGGAAGAGTGATCAAGGATGATTTTTTTAAAATTTATTTTTCCCCAATCATACAAGCTTAATAGGTACCCCATCCCCTCCCTCCCTCCACCCCCCCAGTCCTCCTTGCACCCTCCCTCCTTTTCCCCTTCCTTTCACCCCCTCTCTCCCCTTCTCCCAAGTGCCTCCCCTTTCCCCCTCCTATTCTCTGGAGCATCCTTTTGTGTGTATGCCAAACTTCCCTCTGAGTCCTCCACTCTAGTGAGGTGTAAGGACTCAGTGGCATAGCCTGGAGCCCTTTCTTGGGCTCCCCTTTAGTATGGGAACACCATTATGACTGTTAATCCCTTGCCTCTAAGGATCTTAGTGCCTGTGATCCATGGTAGACTTTGGGGGGGTCATTGACATGTCAATCATTGCGCAGGTCATGCAAAGTCAAGGCTGATTCTTGATATCAACCTCAAGCATCCACACATCCAAACACACATACAAATTGTGTGTGTACCCGCTACACACACTACTACGCACACATGCATATCCCTCACATACACACAAGCACATTCCACATATATGCACTCCCACACTCATGTACACACCTCCACATACAAACATGCATACACTCCCTGCATACACACACGCACAATACATACACCTACACATACATACACCTCCCATACACACATGTATGTGGTCCCCCACAAATATACATGTATCCTTACATGCAAATATACATGTATGTCTTGTATACAAACACACTTACGTTCCCCCATACATACATGCATCCTCTATACAACATTCATGAACTCCACATGTACCCCATTGATGACACATGCATGCACCCCTACATACAAACATACAGGCACCCCCACATATAACATTCAGACACCATCTACATACATACACACATTTACCCCTCATATACACATAGAAGGGTCAGAAGTCATTTCTCTCCTTCCACTATGTGAGCTTCTAGGGATCACACTCAAGTTTCCAGATTTGCAAGCAGGCACCATTTCTGTTGAGTTATCTTGCCAGCCCAACATAAAAATTCCAAAGTGTGATTCCAACTGCACTTTCAAACTGTTGTCGAGTTAAACAATCCCAAGTTGAGAACAGTGTGGCACCCTATTAAGATTTCACCATTAAGCGCAGAAAGGTTTTTGGTTGGCTCCCTCTGGGGCATAGGGTGAGAGTAGATCCTGCTCTCAGGGTAAAATGAGGCCCGTTATCTTGGACTCACGGGATATGTATAATCTGACAGGATCTGGAATCAGGAACAGGAGCTTTATGGAAATTCTTTCTTTAGCCTCCTCTGCCCAGCCACGTGCTCACTTCCTTCACACAGGCTCTATCCCCAGCCCTCTCAGGGGACTGAATTTCCCCAGTCCCTGGGGCTTGTTACTGTGTCTAATGCTTCCTCACACGCTCACTACAATGTCAGTGTAGTCAAGCGTTGGCGGATAGGACCCTCATTCCGCGCTGAGCAAAAAGGAAATAAGGCATGACAATCCTGCCCCCTGGAGTTCATGACGAGTAAGGGAATGGATGCTTGCAGCCGCCACGGTTAGTCAGAAGAGACACTAGGAATCGCAACCCCGACTACTGCGTGCAGAGAGAATGTTTGTTGACTGAATGCTCGTGCTCTCTCTCCCCTAAGCTATGCACGGGGCATTTGTGATTCTGCTGCCCTTCAGCCTGATGGTGATGGTGTTTGGGGGCATGACCGGGTTCCTGAGCTTCCTCCTCCGAGCCTACCTCCTCCTGCTGCTCACGGGAATTCTCTTCCTCTTTGGAGGTAGGTTTCCACCTGCGGGGCCCAGGTGCACAGGTGTGTGTGTGTGTGTGTGTGTGTGTGTTCCGGAATTCTGCTCAGCTCCCAGGGTGGGGTCCCAGCTCTTCTTGGGGCTCGACGCTTTCCAGACTGGAGGTCCCCAGATCTTTGATTCCAGGGAAGTACAGCTCCGTCACGTGCTGCAATATACTCGCCTGCTCACTGTTACTAGTGTATTTATATAGTCAACACAGACACACCCCCAGCCAGCCACACTGCAACACGCATACACACAGACACACTACAACACACGACACACTACAACACATACACACTACAACACACACTCCCAGACAGACACACTGCAACACACACACTGCAGCACACAGAACAACTCACACATGCTTAGAGTCACACACTCATACTAACACAAACTATGTAATAATCACTCATTCTGACACACGCCAATGTACCTTTACACCTGCTCACACATTTACACTTCACACTCACAATCACACACTCACAAGTGCATGCGCGCACACACTCAGAGTTAACACAGTCACATAGTCACTCATACAAACACATACACACACACATTCACACTAACACAGACTCATGCGCATTCCCATACACTCATGAAGTCACTCGCACATGCTAATAATACACATACCCACACTACACACTACAACCACTGACACATACCACACACTCCTGGTCAGATCTCACTCAACACACACATTAGATTTATACACACTCAGCCACTGACACACATTCACAAACACTCACTCCAGACACACATGCATACAGCCACATTCATCCTTTTGCTTAACACAGAATCACCATGCAAACACCACATTATCTTACATATACACTTGAGCACACTCACTGGTGTGTGAATGCACACACACACACACACACACACACACACACACACACGGACAGTTCTGATGCTGCTCACCCTGGGGTCCATGGAGGGAGAAAACCTAAGTGATGTCTGAGGTAAACTCAGCAGTGTTAAACAGCTGACCCTGACTATCCCCTGGCTGTCCCCTGTCTGTCCCCTGGCTGTCCCATGACTGTCTCCTGGCTGTCCCCTGACTGTCCCCTGACTGTCCCCTGGCTGTTCCTGACTGTCCCTGACTGTCCCCTGACTGTCCCCTGGCTGTCCCCTGACTGTCCCCTGACTGTCCCCTGGCTGTCCCCTGGCTGTCCCCTGACTGTCCCCTGACTGTCCCCTGGCTGTCCCTGACTGTCCCTCGACTGTTCCCTGACTGTCCCTGACTGTCCCCTGACTGTCTCCTGGCTGTCCCTGACTGTCTCCTGACTGTCTCCTGATTGTCCCCTGACTGTCCCCTGACTGTCCCTGACTGTCCCCTGGCTGTCCCTGACTGTCCCCTGATTGTCCCCTGACTGTCCCCTGACTGTCCCCTGGCTGTCCCTGACTGTCCCCTGGCTTTCCCCTGGCTGTCCCTGACTGTCACCTGACTGTCCCCTGACTGTCTCCTGGCTGTCCCCTGGCTGTCCCTGACTGTCCCCCGACTATCTCCTGGCTGTCCCTGACTGTCCCCTGGCTGTCCCTGACTGTCCCTGACTGTCCCCTGGCTGTCTCCCGGCTGTCCCTGACTGTCCCCTGACTGTCCCCTGGCTGTCCCTGACTGTCCCTGACTGTCCCCTGACTGTCTCCTGGCTGTCCCTGACTGTCCCTGACTGTCTCCTGGCTGTCCCTGACTGTCCCCTGGCTGTCCCTGACTGTCCCCTGATTGTCCCCTGACTGTCCCCTGACTGTCCCCTGGCTGTCCCTGACTGTCCCCTGGCTTTCCCCTGGCTGTCCCTGACTGTCACCTGACTGTCCCCTGACTGTCTCCTGGCTGTCCCCTGGCTGTCCCTGACTGTCCCCCGACTATCTCCTGGCTGTCCCTGACTGTCCCCTGGCTGTCCCTGACTGTCCCTGACTGTCCCCTGGCTGTCTCCTGGCTGTCCCTGGCTGTCCCTGACTGTCCCCTGGCTGTCCCTGACTGTCCCTGACTGTCCCCTGGCTGTCTCCTGGCTGTCCCTGACTGTCCCCTGACTGTCCCCTGGCTGTCCCTGACTGTCCCTGACTGTCCCTGACTGTCTCCTGGCTGTCCCTGACTGTCTCCTGGCTGTCCCTGACTGTCCCCTGGCTGTCCCTGACTGTCCCCTAACTGTCCCCTGACTGTCTCCTGGCTATCCCTTGGCTGTCCCCTGACTGTCCCCTGGCTGTCTCCTGGCTGTCCCCTGGCTGTCCCCTGACTGTCCCCTGGCTATTCCTGACTGTCCCTGACTGTCCCCTGACTGTCTCTTGCCTGTCCCTTGACTGTCCCTGACTGTCTGCTGGCTGTCCCCTGACTGTCCCCTGACTGTCCCCTGGCTGTCTGACTCTCCCCTGACTGTCTCCTGACTGTCCCTGACTGTCTCCTGGCTGTCCCTGACTATTCCCTGACTGTCCCCTGGCTGTCCCTGACTGTCCCCTGGATGTCCCTGACTGTCCCCTGGCTGTCCCTGACTGTCCCTGACTGTCCCCTGACTGTCTCCTGCCTGTCCCTGACTGTCTCCTGACTGTCTCCTGATTGTCCCCTGACTGTCCCCTGATTGTCCCTGACTGTCCCCTGGCTGTCCCTGACTGTCCCCTGACTGTCTCCTGGCTGTCTCCTGACTGTCTCCTGGCTGTCCCTGACTGTCCCCTGACTGTCCCCTGGCTGTCCCCTGACTGTCCCTGGCTGTCCCCTGACTGTCTTCTGGCTGTCCCCTGACTGTCCCCTGGCTGTCCCCTGGCTGTCCCCCGGCTGTCTCCTGACTGTCCCCCGACTGTCTCCTGACTGTCCCCTGGCTGTCTACTGACTGTCCCTCGACTGTCCCCCGACTGTCTCCTGACTGTCCCCTGGCTGTCCACTGACTGTCCCTCGACTGTCCCCCGACTGTCCCCTGACTGTCCACTGACTGTCCCTCGACTGTCCCCTGACTGTCTCCTGACTGTCCCCTGACTCTCTCCTGACTGTCCCCCAGCTGTCCCCTGGCTGTCCCCTGACTGTCCCCCGGCTGTCCCTGACTGTCCCCTGGCTGTCCCTGACTGTCCCCTGACTGTCCCTTGGCTGTCCCCTGACTGCCCCTCAGCTGTTCCCTGACTGTCCCCCGACTGTCCCCTGACTGTGCCCCGGCTGTCTCCTGAATGTCCTCAACTCCCTGACTGTCCCTGACTGTCCCTGGCTGTCCCCTGACTGTCCCTGACTGTCCCCTGACTGTCCCTGACTGTCCCCTGGCTGTTCCCTGACTGTCCCCCGATTGTCCCCTGACTGTGCCCCGGCTGTCCCCTGACTGTCCTTGACTGTCCCTGGCTGTCCCTGGCTGTCCCTGACTGTCCCTGGCTGTCCCTGGCTGTCCCCTGACTGTCCCTGGCTGTCCCTGGCTGCCCATGACATCATCCTGTGCATCCTCCTGATGACTAAGTCTTAGCTTCAGCCCCACCAGTGACACATCAGTTATGGGGCCTTCTTGGGTTCAAGGTCATGAACCAGCTTTTGTGGCCAGAGCCACGGGGTGAGGTCAAGTCATTGATTTAATGAGACGCTGACATTGAAGACCACTGGGGGCTGGCATGGGCAGCCGTGTGGAGTGCTTGTCCCAAGGGGCCAGACCCAGCTCTGGGGAAACAAACGGAAGGACAAAAGGGTAAAACCCAAATCAAGCCGGGTGTGGCCAGCAGAGAGCATGCTGAATCCCCACGACCCCACTGTGTGCAGAGACCCTCTGTGTGCAGAGACCCACTGTGTGCAGAGACCTCTGTGTGCAGAGACCTCTGTGTGCAGAGACCCACTGTGTGCAGAGACCTCTGTGTGCAGAGACCCTCTGTGTGCAGAGACCCACTGTGTGCAGAGACCCTCTGTGTGCAGAGACCCACTGTGTGCAGAGACCTCTGTGTGCAGAGACCCTCTGTGTGCAGAGACCCACTGTGTGCAGAGACCCTCTGTGTGCAGAGACCCACTGTGTGCCAGCAAGGCAAAGCAGACCCGGCTCCCGCCTCTAGGACCCAGGGACTGTCAGTGGGCCCTTCTGGGTGGAGGGCGCATGCGAGAGAATGCAAAGTCGTGGGAGTGACCGAGATGGGCAAACCAAGCCGGTGAGGCTGTGCAGTCACGGGGGTCGGACCTGCTGGCACATCTGGAAACAGATGTTGGAGCAGAACTGGGAGGCAGTGGGAAGAAAGAGCGAAGGGGAAGCAGCGGGCATCGAGGGTGCTGGCCTGGCAAAGGTTTTTACAGGGGGCAGGGAGACCCCTGGGAAGATTGCTAGAGGGATCAGGAGGGAGGGAAGAGGAGCTGAGGGGGTGAAGGAAAGGGGGAGAAGGTGAGGGAGAGCAGGGCGGAGGAAGAGGAGGAGGAGGAAAAAAGGAAGAGGAGGAGGAGGAAGAGGAGGAGGAGGAAGAGGAGGAGGAAGAGGAGGAAGAGGAAGAGGAGGAAGGAAAAGGAGGGAGAAGGAGAAGGAGGAGGAGGAGGGAGGAGAACAAGGAGGAGGAGGAAGGAGAACGGGAGGAGGAGGAGGAAGAGGAGAAGGGAGGAGAACAAGGAGGAGGGGGAGGAGGGAGGAGAACAAGGAGGAGGAGGAGGAAGAGGAGGAGAAGGGAGGAGAACCAGGAGGAGGAGGAAGAGGAGGAAGAGGAGGAGGGAGGAGAACAAGGAGAGGAGGAGGGATGATGATGAGGAGGAGGGATGAGGAGGAGGGATGAGGAGGAGGAGGGAGGAGAATCAGGAGGAAGGAGGAGGAGGAGGAGGGAGGAGAATGAGGAGGAGGAGGAGGAGGAAGGAGGAGAACAAGGAGGAGGAGGGAAGAGAACGAGGAGGAGGAGGAGGAGGAGGAAGAGGAGGAGAAGGAGGAGGAGGAGGAAGAGGAGAACGAGGAGGGAGGAGGAAGAGGAGGAGAACGAGGAGGAGGAAGAGGAGGAGGAGGAGGAAGAGGAGGAGGGAAGAGGAGGAGGAGGAGGGGGAGGAAGAGGAAGGGAAAGAGGGGGAGGAGGGGGAGGGGGAGAAAGAGGGTGAGGAGAGGGAGGAGGCGGCGGCGGCGGCCCAGGGGTGCTGACTCACTTTCTGGTTTTCACTCAGCATGGTGACGCTCACGGCATCAGCATATACCTCGCCTACTCCGCAGCCGCCTTCCGCGAGGCGCTGTGCCTGCTGGAGGAGAGGGCCCTGCTGGACCAGGTGGACATCCGCTTCGGCTGGTCCCTGGCCCTGGGCTGGCTCAGCTTTGTCTCCGAGCTGTTCACCGGGGCGGCCTTCCTGGCAGCCGCCCGTGTGCTCAGCCTGAGACAGAGGCGTGACCAGGCCGTCTAAGCCTCGCTGCTGGAGGGAAGGACACGGCCCGGGGCCTCACGGGCCCCCTCCCCGTGGGCCACAGCCTTCTCCTCCTCCACTGCGGGTTGGGGGCTCGGCTCCCGTGGGGGCCTCTTGTGGACTGAGCTCGTGCCTGGATGCTGCGTTGGTGCCACCTGTGTGCACTGCGCTGCGGTGTGTAGAGTCCGGTGGGCTGGAAGAGGTGGAGTGCAGAATCCACATCCCCTAAAGTAACGGTGACCCCCACCCCTCCCTCGAGCTTCACCGCTCTGGGCGGCCGTGCACCTCCTCTGCCTTCCCGTTGTCCTCACCTGTACTCGGGGTCCATTCCTCTTCGTCGTTAGCACCGTGTCAACGTGGGGTCGAGGGTGGGCGCTCCGAGCTCATTTGTAAAGAGAATCAGGGGCCGAGTTAGTTTCCAAGCAAACCCGTGGGAGATTCTCACTCCTGAGCAGGTGAATGAGGTGGATGGAGGGAGCCGCTTAAGGAAGATCTGGATACTTAGCTGGACGTGCTGGTCTGGCAAGTAAACATTGTCCCTCTCTCGGCAGCCCTGTGGATATTTGGACATGGTGTGCCCGGTTCCTTCAGCCCCGGGTGTTAGTGTGCGCTCTTGCCAAATGGACAAGGAATGGTAACTAAGAATCATAGGAGAGAATAAACCTTGTTCCCCCTTAAGCTGTTTCATCATGAATTTATTGGCACCATGCAGGGTAAAATGTGACATGATTCTTCTTAAAATCTATCTATCTGTCTGTCTGTCTGTCTGTCTCTGTGTGTGTATATCAGAGGACGCTTTATGTCCCTGTGGAAGACCAAGGTGAATTCTGGAACCATCCTGCATTGCTTCTACCTATTTTTTCCTTCGCTCCGAGCTTTCTCAGGCTCCGCCCACTATTGCAGGAAGTACAGGCTGATGCTATTTCCGCCTGGTGTTTTCACGTGGGACCTGGGATCTGACTCAGGTTCTTCTGCTTGCAAAGAGAGTCTTAACCCCTGAGCCATCTCTCCAGCCCGCACTCTTTGTACAAAGAGAGGTTGAGTCACGTGCACAGAGGTGCCCAGGGAGCCGGGCGCTCCCCATGCGGACAGCAGCCCCGTCTTCCAGCACAGCGTCTCTGGACACCTTGGGCCATGTGGGGCGCTTCTCCCCAGGTGCTGCCCTGGGCCTCACACAGCCTGACGCCTTCAGGTGGACGCGGTTGGTAGCCCCAAGGACAAGCCAAAGCTCTGGGGTCCCAGCTTGAAGGTGGAGGTTTCTCCTGTGCTGCCTCTGTGGTCCCGCTTGGCCCTGGATGGTGAGCAATGCCTGCCGTGACGAGTCCTTGTGCCGGTGGCCTCGTCTTGGGAGCGTTAGGGAGTTATCCAGAGCCCTCCAGTGGCCCCGCAGGATTGCCAGGTGAGCCCCGAACAGTGGCCCCGCAGGATTGCCAGGTGAGCCCCGCGGATGGAGAAGGGGAATCGCAGCTCCAGTCACAGTGAGAACCACAGACCACAGCTGGCGCCTCCACGGGGTCAGCTTGGTGCTCGGTGCCCAACCTGAAGGCCAAGGGTCCACCCATCAGCTGAGGGAGACCCCCGCATGGGTGGAGCCTGGCTCTCCCTGGGACTTCTTGTCAGAACCCTGAGAAGGGGTGGTGGGGAGCCTGGGACTGAGGGAGCTCCCAGGAGGGTTTTGGGGTCACTAGCGAGCTCATGTGATGAAGGCGTGTTCTCAGCATCACCTCAGATACTGTGTGTGCTTGGCATGACAGCATATCCTCAGACACCATCATCCTTTCACGGCAACCCCTGAGGTCACTGTGACACACGCCCACCATGACGTCACCACCCTCAGATGACATCATCCTTGCTAAGGTCCCTGCAGTCACTGTGCATGCTCAGTATGATGTCACCACCCCCAGATGACATCATCTGCACACGCCACCATCCTCACCATCAACACCGCCCTTATAGGATAACAACATCCCCATAGGCCACTACCCATTTTATGACATCATCATCATGACATCATCTTCCTCTGTCTTCATCTTCAGGCCACCATGTTTACCATGATATACTTCTTATGTGACATCATCATATATATAGCTGACGTCATAATATAGTTGACACCCACTGGGGGTGTTTTACATGCCAGTCAGTCACTCAACAAACGCATGAAAGGTCATTAGGAGCCAGTACCAAGGGGCAGTGCCTGTGGGACCAACCTCGTTGTCTGGACTGACATACCACCGGGGGAGGGAGACCTGGGAGGCACACTTCTGGAATGGGAATTAAGGAGATGAGTCAAACGACACAGTTGGAGAAACTGAGGCACAGGCAGCCCAAGTTACCTGGCCCAGAGGTACAACTGGGAATGAAACTTAGAATTCTCCTTTTCTCTTTCCAACACTCACCCTACTCACTTCCGGTCTATCTCTGGACTCAAGAGTGGGGCAGTTTTGACTTCTCTTCCGATTATTCTGGAAAAGTAAAAACTTTTGGTTTGTCTGTGGCAGCTATTCTAAGCAGTTTTCATACAGCTTGGCCAGAGGATGGTATTTGCTGCCATCTACTGGTCTCTCTGTGGAACCGCACCAGAGGAATGGTAATTCTCTGGACTTTCAGCCTCTCAGTACTCTGCAGGAATTCTCAGCTGGGGTGACTCCTCCAACACTTGTGGCTCCGCCTACAGACACGTTCGATGGTTACAGTGGCTGCCTGCACTGCTGGTATCCAGAGGACATGAGGGTGAAGCCTGATGCTAAATCCTCCCCCCCCACCACAGGACAGTCCACAGCACCTGCCGGCAGCCATGTTAACAGTGCTGAGGCTGCGGGGAGTATGAGTGAGTGATAACAGGGCAAACCACGTGTGGCCAAAGGAGGGAGTCTGTGCACCCGACCAGCCGTGCATCATCCTTGCACCCACACATGCATCCATCTGGGGATGCGTCCACCCACCCATGCATCTGTCCATGCACCCAGCCACTTGTCCATACATGCACCAACCTATGCATTCATGCTCCATCCATGCATCCAAACACTGCCCACATATCCATGCGTCTATGCACCTGCACATGCACGAATGCATGAGCCACCCATGCATCTACATACCCGTGAACCCATGCATCCATCCATCCACAGTCCATTCATGTACCTGTGTACCATCCACGAATCCATGCACCAATGCACCCATGCTTGCATGCATCTACCCACCTATGCCTCCATGCATCCACACACTCGTGCATGCCTGTGTGCATCTATCCAGGCATCCATTCAGTGAATGTTTGCTAGACACCTGCTGTGTGTCAAGAAAGGGTCGCTGAAAGGTGCTGCTGATTGACAGGGAAACAAATGAGAAGCATAGGAGACAGTAACACACACAAGAGACAGATTGTGGTTAATCTCGTAAGAAAACACAACATAGTGATGAGATGGAGACTTGCCAGGCTGGATAGTTGGAGCAGCTTCTTGGAGCAGGTGCAGTAGGGAGACCAGGAGAAGGATCCCGAATGCAGGGAAATAGTTGACTAGACTAATGACCAGTGCAAAGGCCCTGAGGTGGAGACAAGGTGATGTGTTTGGGGCAATAAAACAAAATTGAGGGAGAGAGGTGGTAGGTAAGGTGAGGTAGGGGTGTGTGTGTGTGTGTGTGTGTGTGTGTGTGTGTGTGTGTGTGTGATGACTGAGGTCAGAGGTGTTAGCTTATTAAGGTGTTAGCTTATTCTGTTTGATTCAGTTCTGTTCCATTTGGATTTGAGAGCCACAGGACCTATGTAAGTTTCTAGCAACCTGTCTTCAGTGTGCTTTAGGACAGTAATTCTTTCCTATTAGTGTGGTGATGGTCAGTCTCACTTGTCAGCTTGATGCCTTTGTGATAGGTGCCTTTGTACATCCCCCTGGGGATTATCTTGATCAAGTTAATTGAGGTGAGGAGGGCCATTCTGGGTGGTACCATTCCCTGCAGGAGGGTCCTGAGTCAAATAGAAAGGAGAATTTGAGTTGGCCGCTAGCATGCCTTTATCCATTACTTTCTGCTTCTTTCCTGTGGATGGGATGTGGCTAGCCCCCCTCCCCCAGCTGTACTGTGACTTTCCTGTACTTGAACTGTGAGCCAGAATAAAACCTTTTCCTTTAAGTTCCTTTTGTTGGATGTGTTATTACAGCAAGAGGTAGAGAAGCCAAGACCAGTATTGTCTAAGCTCTTTACCAAAAGCCCCTAACTCCTAATGCTTGGATCCCCATGGCTCCTTGTGGAACTAAAGTTTCAAGAATGGGAATTATTTCCCTAAAGTTCCATTCTGCAGCATGTAAGAATGGTTGTTCTAAAGTCTTCTGGTCTGTCCCATGGGCAACGGATTGTATGGGAAAAGTGGTCCCAGGAGGCCCAGGGAGAAATCATGGACCCTTGGAGGCGAGCTGGGATCCAGGTGTGCTCTGGGCTAATTAATGGAGGGGCTGTCTATCTAGAGAGGCAAACGGAAGAGGGAGGCGGGGTGAGTGCGTTCTCTGGTACGAGGGCAGCCTGGGTCTGCTCTTAGGTCCACACCTGGCCGAGGCTCTGGTATGAACGTTCTGCAGAGCTGGTCCAATCTCTTCTCAGGTGCTCCGTGAGCCTGTGAAGATCTGGTCCTTTATTCTCTCGCTGATTCCTTAATTGACTGCTTTGTTCGCTGGCTTATTAACTTCCTCATTCATGCATGCATCCATGCACCCATCTATCCACCCACCCATTCATCTGTTCTCTTGCCACCCACTCATCCACCCACTCATTCACTGATCTGCCCATCCAGCCGCCCACTTTCCTGCCCATCCCCTCATCACCTACCTCCCACCAATGCATCTGTCCATCCACTCATGTTGCTGTTCCTTATTTATACGTGGATGGATGCATTCCTCATTTGTTCCTCCAAGTATTCACTCACATATGTGTTCATCCCTCCACACCCTCACCTGTCCCCTGTCATCCATTCACTCATTCATTCATACATTTACATACTTCATACATTCATCAACTCACTTCTTCATCCATCTCGCCACTCATCCATCCATCTACCCATCCACTCATCCATCCATTCATCTACCCTTCTATAATCTACCCATACTTCCATCCATCCATCTGCCACATCCATCCATCCCTCTGCCCACTCATGCATATATTTATTCATTTGCTCACTCACAGACACATTTGCTCATCCACTCACACATTCATTTACTCATTCATATACCATCTCCTCACCAATTCATCTATTTCAGCATCAACCTACTCGACACCTGATGTTCCGGAGCTGTTGAAAAGCATGGAAGACTGAGCAGCAAGGAAGAGTGACAAACAAACAAACAAACAACAAACAACAAACAAACAACAAACAAACAAACAACAAACAAACAAACAAACAACAAGCAAACAACAAACAACCTGTCCTTGTGACGTTCGGCCTGATGTGTGCGTGGCATGTACTCATGTGACCTACACGGAGCAAGCATTGCTGGTGTGCACCCTGAAAAGAAGCCCCTCCACACAGATGTGGAAGGTTTATGTGGGGCTCAGAAGGTACTGTGAGGAGCTGCCCCATCCAGCTTCCTGGTTTCATCCTGATTGGTGGCTCAGGACTCACCGGGCTCCTGCCAACCAGAAAGGAGTTTCCTAGAGAACAATGGCCAGGGGCAGGTGAAATCCCAGCCACGGTCTGGTGCTACCTTTGACTTCTTCCCCTGGAGACGAATCTCAGGGCTCGCTGGGTTCCCCCCACAGTGAGGGCACCTGAGGTTTCTTAAACAGGATGTGTTGTCTGTCCCCTGGTTCCTGGGAGGTTGAGGTGCAGAGGGTGTTGCTTGGAAAGATGCTGCAGGCATGAGAAGCAGGGGTGAAGGGGGAGAGGGTGGTCCGGCATTTGTGCTGCCCCCACTTCTGGCCATCATCCACCTGGGTTTAATGCACAGTGGGAACAGGCAGAGGCCCGTGGTCTCCGCTTGTCCTCTCAGGGAACCTTCGTCTGTTATTTCCTAGGCACGTGCATCCAACAGCTGGGGGACATATCAGTCCCCCCCCCCCAGTCAGCTCATCATCTCCTCCTCGTTCCGACATGAGCCTGAGCCTTCCCCAGTGTTTATAAGCGAGGTTCCTTGGGGACTATTTGGAGGAGGGGTGAGTGGGGTGGGGACAGTCATGTTCTGCTCGCTGTGGGGACACGTCCGGAGAGATGCGCCTCTGGCAATTTTCTCATGCAAACACTGAGGCACATCAGCACAAGCTTCTGCACGCCAAGGTCACGTCGTGTACGCAGATGATCATGCTTATTGCTCCCCCAAATCCCACGGGGCACAAGAATGACGTATCTTTAGAAACAGATGTCTGAGGCTGTGGCCCGCCAGGCACGGCTCGTGGTTTATGTCTCTGGGAAGCTTCTGTCTAATAAGTAGAAAATGTGCGCTCTAAAATCCCAATTTGTGGCTTAGGCTAGATGCCTGCTGATGGAGCCTCTTTCTCTGTTGCTGTGACAAGATATCCTGAATGAAAGCGATTTAAAAGCCAAAGGGTTTACGGTGGCTCACAGTTCAAGGTTATGGTCCGTCATGGAGGGGAGGCCAAGGCATCTATCTGCCGATGTCGCCTTCACAGTTGGAGAGCAGAGCGCTGGGGCACACAGCTCTTGTCCCCTGCCTCGGGCTGGTCCTGCCCACACTGGTTAAAACGATCAAGGTGAGGAAGATCAACTCTCACATCCGCCATGATGGTTAATACTGACCGTCAAGCTTGACAAGACTTAGAATCACCTAGGTGGCACACCTCTTGGGGGCGTGCCTGGTGAGGGAGTGTCTAGGGGTTCATCGAGTTGGGAAGGCTCATCCTGACTGTGGGGAGTGATGCTCTGTGGGATAGTGCTGCAGTTATGCTGCACGTTGCTGATAAAGTCACAGCCAACAGTTTGGGGAACAAGAAGCTTCCGTTCTTGCTTACAGTTCTTGGTCAGAGTTCATAGTCCCTCGTGGGAGGATGGTTCACACTAACACCAGGAGCCAAGGGAACCGGCTGCACTAGATCCACAGGGATTGCTGAGAGAGGGACAGACCTCACTTACCAGTCCGTGAGTCTGCCTAAGTGTGGCAGAGTATACCACACCGCCGAATCGGCGCCTTCCATCTTATCCACATGCCCAGGGAATGGTTCCACTCACCGTGGCGGGGTCTTTCCACATCGGTCAAACACGTTCTGTGGGCTTGCTCAGGGCCTTGCCTTAACCACCAATTCCTCACATCTGTGCCCAGAGCTCAGCCTTCGGTAGTCAGGTTCACACCTGTATCTCACCAGTACAGGCGGGATCCTGAACTGCGTAAAAAGGAGAAAATGAGCGGAGCGCCCACACGCATCTCTCTCTGTCTCCTACCTGTGGACGCAGTGAGACCAGACGCCTCCTGCCGCCATGCCTTTCCCGCCACGATTTTAGGTTTTATGATTCCTGCTCTGCTTCCCACTGGACCTCAGTCTGCTACAAAATGGGTCCATCCTGTGGACCTTCCCAAGCTATTCCACCAAACCCAGTCCCATGAACGTTCCCAAGATCGTTGCTGTACGGAGTGTCTCCCCTCCCCTCCCCTCTTCTCCTCTTCTCGTCTCTTCTTTCCTCTCTTCTTCCTTCCCCTACTCCCTCCATTCTCCTCCCTCTCTCCCCTCCCCCTCCCTTCCATCTTTTCTTGATAGAGTCCAGGTTGGCTCCAAATTCACCGTCCTTGTCTCAGCAGCTAAAGGTACCTGCGTGTAAACCTGGTGCCATGAGTTCAAACACAAAGCCCACGTTGTGGAAGGATAAAAGGACTTTCGAAGGTTGTCCTCTGACATTGGCTGTAACAGGCTTGCGATACAGTGATGGTGGGATGTGGGGCTCTTGGGTGGACCCAGTGACCTCAGGCAGCCCAAGAGGGGAGTGGATGGTTCTCCTGTCCTTCGGAGAGTCGCTGCTGGTGTTTCTGCAGTCCTGACTCAGGTTCTGAGTCTGCCTTATAGAAACGGCTCGTGTCAGATTTGGGTGGACTTCTAGCCACCCTGGTCTTCTCTCTTCTACCAGTGAGGCCCTGGGAGATGGCAGCATGGTCAGCAAGAGGGATCTATTGTGGGTTCAAGTGTGTCGCTTAAAGATATATTGAAGCTTTAACTCAAACCTCTGAATAGGGAGAAACAGACTTGCTAGTTAGCCGAGGTTAGCCCAGAACTCACTCTGTAGCCCAGGCTGTCCTCCCACTATTGATGTCCTGACTCAGTCTCCCCTGTGCAGGGATTACAGGTGTTTATCACTCCAAGGCTCTTTTTATTTTAAACTAGGAAATATTTTAACACTGACTCCTTCACTGTTTATGTGGATTTAAATGTTTTGAGGGATGAAACGTATCCACTAAAGTAAAACCATAGCCCATATATACACACTTCATATGCATATGTATGAAACGAATTTTCATACCTCTTTCTATGGGCAAGAGAGAAGAAATTCATGTAAAATTACATTTTGCTCAGAAATTAGCTCTCTTGGGGGGGGGATCTTGAACACAATGGTTCATGCCCCCCTAAAGGGTCACAATACATTGAACAGAAATATGGTGAACATCTGCCATTAAAATTTCATGGGTGGGAGAGTCACAGTCTGGAAAATAAATCTGGCAGGTTCTTTTAGCGAGGAACTGAAGAAGGATAGTTCTGGAAATACCCTTGGAGTCTCTTAGAGTTGTCATTAGGGAGCGACTGGCTTTGACCTAAGAAAACAGTAGAAGTTACTTTTCTCATTGTTGGGACTAAATACGGGACAGGAAAGCAACCTAGGGAGAGAAGGGTAACTTGGCCCACAGTTGAAAGGACACCATTCACACGGCAGGAAGAGAAGGAGGCAGCAGCTGGATACATTGCATCTCTCCTCAGGAAGCTGATCGGGTGAGCCCAGGCGTTCCGCTGGCTTCCTCCTTTCCTCCTTTTTAAATAGTCTGAGACTCCAGCCCATGGAATGGTGTCCTGTGCGTTCAGGGTGGGTTCTCCAGCTAAACCTTACTGGAATAGATACCCTCAGAGGTGCATTTCCACCGTGGCAGAAGTGCCTCTCCAAGCTCGGAAGCGTGGATCTTAATTCTCAGTTTGCTGTGTGTTAGCTGTGTGGCCCAGCTCTGGGCACGTGTCGGGTGCCCTTTGCAGGGATGGGGCACCCGGCAGAGCGGTTAACCTCCTGCTCAGTCAGGGTCTCAGGGTTGCTATGGTGACTAAACTCCGGGGCTGGAATTCACACTCCGTATCACCAAGTTGTTCCGGTTGTCTTGAGTGCGGAAGTTCCACCCTCTCTTCCTTGTGGAATGAACAATTTCTGGCCAAACTCTCTGGCCAGATGTCTTGTGCTGGGCGTCTCAACCACCCAGACTAGGAATCATTTTCACATGTCAACAAGCCGCAGGCCCATCAAAGGCTTGGTGGGCCTCCTGTACCCAGCAATTAAGAGAGGGTGAACTGCTGTGAACTTACCCTCTGGCTGCGTCATGAAACTCTGTCATGCTAATTAAATAACCGTGATTATGGGCGGACGCTGCACCGTGACTTCTGATTTCACATAAGCCAGGATCCCCTGGTTCCCAAAGATGACATCACCCTTTTGTCTTCTTTCGTGTATGTATGTGGGCTGTGCTTATGCATGTGTGTGTGCGCGTGTGTGTTGCATATGTCTGCAGGAGCATGTACACAGGGCACTTGAGTGTGTGTGCCTGTGGAGGCCCACGGGTGATAGTGGGGTTTATTCTCCATCACTCTTCCCACCTTGCAGTTGTGAGCTTGGGTCTCTAATTAAACCCAGAGCATGCTGGCAGGGCTACCGTGGTTAGCCAGCTTGCTCTGGGGATTTCCAGACTCTGCCTCCAGGGCTGGAATGACTGGGGGGCCACCATGCACAGTGAATGAGGGAGGAGTCCACCCCAAAGAATGACCATTGATGGTCAAAGCTGGACACAAGAAGAGGCCCCTCGTGCATCAGGGGGGCATCTGTGGAAATGTTGCCGACATTGCAGCAGTTGCCCAGGTGCATACATGCAAGAACAACCATCCCTCATGGGACACTTACAAGAAGAGACAGATTAGGAGGGAAGCTTGTCTGGAAGAAGGTATCTCTCAGTGGGTGGGGGGGCAGAGGAAGGTAATGGAGGGAGGAGAAAATAACAAAAACCTATTTTAATATTAAATAACATAAAAAGAACAAAAAAACCTAAGTGTGGTCCCTGGATCTGCTGCTTCCAAATGATGGGAGAATTGATCAGAAATGCAAGTTCTCAGGCTCTGCATTAATCTACGGATTCAGGCAATCTAGGAGTAGCATCTAGCCATCTGTGCTTTGACAAGTGCTCTGGGGGATTTTCACACCCATTGCGACTCAAGGACTCTCAGACTCTGAGCTACTGGATACAAAACTGGATAACTGGGAAGAAGAGATGTGACATTGAATTCTGTGAAGCAGAAGAGAAGCTTCCTTAGTGACAGTGTCTGATCCAGAGCCAAAGAGGATTCTGGGAAGACAGGGAGAGTGAGAGAGAAAAGAGAGGGGAAAGATAGAAGAAAGGAGAAAGGCAGAGAGGAGAAAGGAAGAGAGAGTGCAGTTATATATGGAGGCGAGATGGAGATGGAAGATAGAAGGTAGAGAGAGGAGGAGGAAGAGGAAAGGAAGAGGAGGAGCAGGAGAGAGGGAAAAAGAAAGAGAAAGAGAGAGAGAGAGAGAGAGAGAGAGAGAGAGAGAGGGAGAGAGCCGAGATGCCGGGGTAAGAGTAACTGCATAGAAGAGAAACACTCATATTTTATTCATATCTCAGAGGAGAACAGAGGATGTTTTGCAGGGGAAGCTATTTTTCAAGTGTCTGTAGATTTGATTGGGCTGAAAAAAGTACAAATTAATTTAAATGCATCGCTGAACTTCCCATAACTTTTGCTGCGACATGTTTGCTCTGTCAGTCGGCACTGTAACAGCTGCCAGGAGATATCTGAACATTGAAGAGGGGCTCCCCACACGAGAGGACCTGGGCATCTCAGGCTCTGTCCTTCCTGGTCTAAACTGTCTGTCACCCACAGACCCATATTCACTCGTGTCCCCTAGTGGATCAAATCACTTGAGGCCTTTGACTTCAGCCTGTGTTTCTTCTCCCTTAAGTTGTATACGCGTGTTGTCTCCTCACCATCAAAACCCCACTCGCGTGTCACCCTGCCTTAGTTATTCTTCTCTCCCTGACCAAAGCAATGGGAGGGAAGAAGAGTTTACTTTAGCATGTAGCTTCATGGTGGGAAGGGCAGGCGGCGAGAGCTTGAGGCAGCTTGCTGACATCTTGATAGACCAGGACGCAGAACCGTCTCAGACTGGAACAGGGCTGTGTAATATCTCAAATTTGCTTTCTCCAATGAGAGCCCCCTTCTCCCCCTGGCCTACCTATTGAATGTCTCCATCACCTCCCCCGAGACCACCCCATCTGGGGACCAAGTGTTCCAATACATTTGGAAGATACGTCACGAGTGATGACAGCCTACTTCTGGAAACTTCTCCCGGCTTCCCCAGTGAAGCAGGCAGTGAGAACTGAATGTGTAGTTTTGTGATCCAAGGGTGAAACTTTCCCACCCCACACCCTATTTCCCCAGCAACCCTGAGGGCACGCCTAGGCAAGGTCTGAAGACTTAAAACTCAGCAACCGCATCCAGGGGCTACCCCTGCTTCCAGTTCTCTGCTCTGTGGGGCCCCCAATCTTCTGGGCTCTCCTGCTGCGTTGGCCGCAGCCTTCTCTGACTTGAACTCTCTCTTCTGTTCCAACACTCTCTCGCCTTAAGGCTAAACCACGGTTCCTTTGCCCACCAGGGCCTTAACTCTAATTAAACTCATATTTCTTAAGTCTCTTCCTCGTGTTAGTTTCTCTTTATTCACACACCTCCAAGTGGAGTCTTACACGTTCCCGTGGTCACTCGCAAGTCCCTCTTCTCCTTTTAACCTAACACCCCAGGAAGTCTAATATTCTGCTTCTGTTTCTGAGACACCGTAGGCCATACTTCACCACACGGTGCCCACTTCCTGATGGACAGTGTGTCCCCTGAGCCAGGGAGTCCGTGGTTTCTCTTCTCTGCACACACAGGCCTGGCTTATACTGAACAATCAATGAATATTTGTTTCATCTTTGTTTGCAGCTTAGACAAATTGTTCTTGTTATTTCTCTAATTGTTGTGCTTTTCTGTGATGTCAAATGTGAAGCAACACTAGAAGGCTGGTCTTTTCCTTACTACTTCCTGCTCCTGTGTTGCCTGATTCTACCTGAGGTTGAACTTTAAGCTTTCTGGTAGTCTGGGAAAGAAAAGGAAAATATTGGGTTTGGAAGTCTGTTTGACTAAGTGCGGCAATTGATTTTCTTTCTGCTACTATGAGACAACACGCATACACAACTTAAGGGAGAAAGAGAGATTTATTTGGCGTGTGCTACCAGAGGGGCAATTCAGGCTATTATAGCAGAAATTCCATAGCAGGAGGCTTGGCTGGAAGCAGAAGCAGGAGGCTGGTTCAGGTTACCACAGCCATCAGGGAGGTGGAGAAACAGAACACTGAGAGGAAGCAGGGCTGGGCTACCCAACCTCAAGGCCTGCACGTTACGATTTCCTTCCTCCAGCCTCCGCCTCCCAAAGGTGCCGCGGTCTTCCCAGCATGAACATTAGTTAAAGATTCAAACACATGAGCTTTTGGGGGCAACTACATTCAGACCATGACGTAAGGAATCACTACAATTCACTAAGAAAGCGGAGTGGTTTCATATAAGGGCTATGCAATATCTGCTCCTACACAACCTGTGTCAACAAAGTGTCCGATTAACACCCACGGACACCTTCTCTGAGCACATTTTTGTTACTCACATTGTAGATGCTTAGCTATAGGCATGAAGAAGGTGCTTTTACATTGAGGGAGGAAGGAAGAAGAGAGAGAAGGGGGGAGGTCCTTATGCGACACAGTGCAGTACATTCTGTGGTAGATGAAATAGTGAGAATTAGCAAGTCAAGGCAGAAGTCTTAGTTGCGGTAGGGAGGGCAGGATCTCAAAGAGAGAGGACACATGAGCGTTCACGTTTGAAAGCCTGAGAGTGGCTGACAGAGGGGAGTATGAAGGTGAAGGGTTGGGAAGGGTGAATGGGCAGCTTTCACGTGTACAAAGGTTTGGCAGAATGGTGCATTAGAAAAACTGCAAGTAACTCTTAAGTCTGGTGTACACAGGGGAGGGACAAGGAATGAAATTCATAGGGGCTAGAGAGAGGGTTCAGGGATTAAAGCCTTGGCTTCAAATGCCCAGATCCCACGTGAAAATACCAGACGGAAATGGCCCCAGCTTGCACTTCTGGCCCTGGAAGGCCAAGTCTGGGAAACCCCCAGACCAAAGCGTTGAGAAGGTAGAGCAATCCAGGATGATTCCTGATGTCACCCTTGCACCTCCGCAAGTACACACAGTGCCATGTTCTAACACACACACGCACACACACACGCACACATGCACGCAAAATAATAAATACGTAAAAATATTAAAGAAATTCATGGGACAGTGTGGTTTGAATGTGAACTGTCTCACTTGGTCTCATGTTTAAACACTGGGTTCCCAGTAGGTGGCGCTGTTTTAAAAGGCCTTCAGGGGGTGGCGCTCGGAAGGAGGAAGTTTGGGGGGAGGGGTGGGCCTTGAGGCTTTTTGTGGCCTGGTCCCACTTCCTATCTGCTGTCCGCTTCCTGATTGTTCTTTACTCTCTGCTTATACCCTCCCCCCATGTTGATGGACAGTATCTCTCTACATTGTAAGCCGGCATAAAATGTTTCTTCTTTAATTCTTCTCCGGAATTTGGTCACAGCCACAAGAAAAGTCACTGTGGGGATGGAAACCTAGCTCAGCTGGTAAGCACAAGCGTTTGCTCCGTGGAACCCATATTAAAAAGAAGCTAGACGTGGTGGTGTGTGCTCTTGTAATCCCAACATTGGGGAGGTGGAGACAGACGTGTCCCTGGGCTCTCTGGCTGGCCAGCCCAGCTATTTGGCAAGTTTCAGGGCAGTGAGAGACCTTGTCTCAAAATAAGAAGTGGACAGTTCCTGAGGAGCTAAACCTGATGTTGTTCGCAGACCTTTACACACCCAGGTGCGCATGCAAACGCACAAAGGAGAGTTACTAATACACAGGGTAAACAATTCAGTGCAAGACCATGGAGGGTCCCTAGTCACACCAAAGGGCCTTTGTGTTTGGGTTCCACTGGGCAGGCGACAAGGAGCTATGGAAGAGCTTTAGAAGGAAAGGGGTCCCAGCATTAGTTCAATGATTAAAGATGTTTGATTCCTAGAACCTATGCTAAAAAAAAAAAAAAAAAAGCCAGGTATGGTGAGACCCCTGACCTTGCCTGGCCTCAGCCCCCCACCAAGACCCACAGTCAATGCACATCACCCCTAAATTTCTTTGCTAGGAGACCGAGAACTCTGAAAACACTGAAGCTTGAACTGACATCAATTACGCTGGAAGGGGGGAAAATTAATTAAACGTTTTCGAAGGGCTGCATTTGGTATTCTTCCCTCTTTTCATGTTATCAGCAAAGCTGTATTTTCTCCTGGTTGCGAGTTATTACAGTATAACATTTTCCTGTTGCTTGTAGGGTAATTATGTCAAATATATGAGCGATGATAACCGGCAGCTTGTATTATTCTGGGATTAATCTCCATACATTCTGGCATTCCAATCTGGCTTCAGAAGATGAGGTTTGCCGCATTCCTGTGCACAGGGAGGATTTGAAGAGGAATTGGGAGGACTGGGGAACTGATTCTGGCTGTAAATTTCCCAGTTCCCCCAAAGGCACCTGCCAACCCCAGGTTCCAGTCCCCACCTTTTTTCCAAGGCACCTGCATCCTGGTTCTTCTGACCGCGTCCTAGGCAAGTGTGAGCACAGAGCCCATTTCTCTGTCTATCTGTCCTCTGCCCTGCCTTAGCTAGTCTTCTTCTCATTGCTGCGACTAAACGCCGGACAAGAAGCGCTCGTGTGGTCCGTGGCTGGAGGTGTCATTCTGTCATTGCGGGGAAGGCATGGCAGCAGGAGTGGGAAGGCAGCTGGGCACATTGACTCTGCAGCTAGGAACCAGGAAGGCACAGAGCTGCGCTTACAGCTGCCCTCTTTATAAGCAGTCTAGGATCCTAGCCCAAGCAATGATGCCACTTATTTTTTTTAATACATTTTTTATTATTATTTCAGCTCATACAAACTTAATAGGTACACCAGTTCCCTCCCTCCCTCCCTCCTCCTCCCCCCGAACCCCCTGCTTCTCCTCCCCTCACCCCTCCCTCCCCATCCCTCTGTGCCTCCCGCCCCAATTTCCAGAGTCCTTTCTTGTGCATGCCTGACTCTCCTCTGGGCCCTCCTCTCTGATGACGTACAAGGACCCAGTGGCATTTCTCTGAACCCTTTCCTGTGTTCCCCTTAAGCATAGGAACACTACTGTGGCTGTCAATCCCTTGCCTCCAAGGATCTTGGTGCCTTTAGCAGATGCTAGACTTTGTGAGGTCAATAGTGTGTTGGACATTGCGCCGGGCATGCAATGTCCAATTATGATTGCTTCAGTCCTAACTTATGTGGAGTATCTTGCAAATCATTGATACCACTTATTTTTAGGGTATTTTTTTTCCATTTCAGTTAACCTCCTTCAGATAATGCTTCAGACATGTCCAGAAGTTTGTGTCCAAGGTGATTCTGGACTCCGTCAAGTTGACTATCTATATAAGTCTTCGTAATCCCTTATCCCAAACACTCAGAGCCAGCATTAGACCTCTCTGGATGGCTCCTTTATTCCTCATGGGACATGTGTGGAGTCCACGAGTTCCTTTGAGTCCCCTTGCATGTCTGTGAGTCCCTTTCTGGCTCATTTGCCCCTCATAGCATTCCAAGTCTGGAGTCTGTGAGTTCTTGGGGACTCTCTTGCCCTTTTAAAAAATTAAAAAAAAATTTTTTTTATTTATTCAATTGTGCATGTGTATGTGTGTGTATGCGCATGTATGTATGTGTAGAACCACGGACGAATTCAGGAACCACCATGGACCCCCTCCACCTTGTTTACTCTGCCCAGGGATTCACAGGCTCCGCCCTACCAGGACCGGAAATGCAGGCTGCCCCCGCTTCTGCCCAGCGTCTATACGTGGGGTCTAGGATCTGAACTCAGGACCTTCTGCCTGCAAGGCAGAGGCTTAAACCCTGAGCCACCTCTCCAGCCCCACTCTCTTTCCCTTTGTGGATTCATGTCTGTGAGTTCCATTCTTTCTCTCCTCTAATAAACTCTGTCTTAGTCCTCTAAAAAAAAAAAAAAGAAGTCTCTGGACAAGGAATCTGCATTGAAAATTATTTGACAGAAAAGGAGAGAGAGAGAGAGAGAGAGAGAGAGAGAGAGAGAGAGAGAGAGAGCAAGAATGTGCATGCATGTCATAGTGAATGGGTGGAAGTCTGAGGACAATTTTCAGAAGTTAATTCTCTCCTTCTATCCTGTAGACATCCAGTCAAACTCAGGTTGTCAGATTTGCAAGTAGGTACCTTTCCCATTGAGCTATCTCACTGCTCCATATTATATATTTTACAAATAACTAGAAGGTAGAAGTTTGAACCTTCCCAACACAGAGAAATGATAGATGAGTAAGAAGAGAAAAATGCTGTTTACTCTAGTTTGATCATTTTTATTATCCGCATTTATCAAGTTATCACACTAAAGCCCATAAATATGTGTAATCATTATGACGCAATTAAAAACAAACTTGAAAAACTGGCTGGCTGATTGTGCAGGTTTGTCATTCCAGCTACGTGGGAGGTTGAGGCAGGGGGATTGCATCTTGAAGACCTGCTTGGGCTTTAGCGCGAGTTCACAGCCAGCCTGGGCAATTTGGTGAGATCCTGTGTCAGAATAAATAGTGGGGAAGCGATCTGGGGATGTAGCTCAGGGATAGCACTCTTGCCATCTGCCATGGTTTGAATGTGGGTCCCCCACAGGCTGTTGTTAATGCTTGGGAAGGTCGTGGCGCCTTTGGGAGGTAGAGCTTCGTTGGAGAAAGGCACATCACAGTGGTGGGCCTTAAGGTCGGGCAGTCTGCCCTGCTTCTGCTAGCAATCTGCTCTTAAGTTTATTGCTCTTTCTGCCTTCAAGATGGCTGCTGTGACCCGAGTCGCCTCCAGCTTCCTGGATGCTTTTCTGCCATAATGAGCTATATTCCCTCTGGAACTGTAAGCTAAATAAATCTCTCTTTCTCCATTAAGATAGTAGATGCCTGTTGTCTTGCAGTGACAGAGCAACTGCAGCATCAAGCACTCTTAAGGACTTAGGTTTAGTCCCAGGTATGCCTAACTTCTCAGAGTTTTTTCTTTTCTTTTTGAGATAAGGTCTCCCATGTAGCCTAGGCTGGTCTGGAACTCCCTATGTAGCTGAGGGTGACTTTGAACGTCTGGTCCTCTTGTCTCTCCCTCCTGAGTGCTGGGATTAGAGTTGCACATGACCACATTTATGTAGTTCTGGAAATTGAACCCAGGGCTTTGTGTAGCTAGGCAAGCACTCTGTGAACTACATCCCCAGGTCTCGGACCACAGGATCTTGCAAAGTCTCAGTGGTCTAGACCGGCCTCCAATTCATGCTCCTCCTGCCTCAGTCTCATGACTGTTGGCATGCACCCAAGTCCTCACCTCCTCTTGGATTTCTTTACACATGAGATTGGTATGAATTGGCTCATTTCTACTTGGAGGGAAGACAAGACACCTCTTGCAAGTGGTCCAAAGAAAGAAAACAAAACCAGGTGTAATAGATCACGTTTATTATCCTCGCACTTGCGAAGTGGAGGTAGGGGGAAGTAGGACAGGTTCAAGGACAGTCTTAGCTGCATAGTAAGTTCAAGGTCAGGCTAGAGATCCTGCCTCAGGGAAAAAAACAAAACAAAACAAACAGAACAAAACAAAACACCAATCTAATCTAAACCTCAAATCTAAGACACAAAAGGCCCATCTTGCCATTGAGAAGTTGACAGATGAGACTAACTTTATAGGCCCCTACAGTCAGAAGTTCTGGACCTGGAAAGCCAGAGTGGAAGAAGTGGGAAGTGGGCCGTCCTGTCAGGACTTTGTCTCCCCGAACAAGGACCCCTTCTCTGCCTTTGATCACTTCCGACATCCCTGCCAGAGAGTTCCTCTTGTCCACCCAATGCTATCAATCTGCGCCTACGGTGCGCTAATGGAGGTCCCCCCACAGTGGGAGCAGACCCCTTAGTGCTAGTGTTGATGCTGGTCTTCCCCCCACTGCACACACCTGTGTTTTGGGGTCCTGTCGATTTCTAGACTCTTCTCTCTGTCAAGCAACCTCTCACATGGACAAGCTAAGACTGCTGTGACCCATGGTAGATTCTCTTTGGTCTGTGATTTATCAATGGTGAAAATGAAATTTTCATCAAGGTGGACCACCGTTCCTCACTCACATGTCACATTTTGTTGGAACCAAAGTTCCTTTCGGGCCCCTTACCCAGACCCCGAAGGAGACACGAGAACCACTAGGTTGCTGTAAGGACAAGAGGCAAGATTTATTAAACTGGCGCGTGCCAGGACCGTCTCCCTGCTCAGGCAAAAGAGAACGGCCCCGACTGGATTTGGGGCAAGGTTTTTATAGGAAAGCAACTGCCTTGAGCAAATACACAAGGAAGTTGAGTCAGTTCACAGATGTTCTGGCCGATAACCTCCCACTGGGCAGTTCCCGGCACGCCCAGGGGGAGAGGTCCAAAGGGCGAGGCATGCAGGCAGGCTCTGGTCAGCACGTCCGCAGTGAGTTGGCGCCGGCGGGAGATTTGAATTTTGCGCCGGCAGGAACTTGGGCTTCACAGCGGGAACCTGGGTTCCACAATTTTAATTTATATTTTAAAACATTAATAAAACCAACACAAGTAATTATTTTCTGAAATATCGAATATCAAGATGTGGAGTGGCTGGGGTGTGGCTTCCTGCTGTATGTAGCACAGGAGAAACTAGCTTAAAAAAAGCCATTTCCTGGCTACATTGAGGCCTCTCCTCACCTTTTAGGAAGTAAATTGTCAAAGAAGGCAAAAGTGCCTCTGATTTTTATTTTTTTAGTGTGTGTGTGTGTATATGCATGTGTGTGTGTGCATGCAGATGTATGTGTGTGCATGCAGATGTATGTGTATATACAGACATGTGCTGCTTGTGGACGAGTGTGTGCAAGTATTTATGTGTATGTGCATGTGTATATGTAGGCGTGTACACGTGTATACTCATGTATGTATGTATGTACATGTATATGCAGGTGTGCGCATGTATATGATTATGTGTGTGTATGCACACATGTGTGTACATGCATGCAAGTGTGTGCATGCCTGTGCATGTTTTGTATGCATGTGTGTGTACATGCAGGAGTGTGAGATGAGCCTGAGTGTGTATGTAAGTGTATGTGAATGTGTAGGTATATGAATGCATGTCGTATATGCAGGTGTGCATGCGTGTATATGCATATGAAAATGTGTGCGTGAGCATGGTTGTGTTTTCATGTATGTGTACTTAGCTGTGTGTGCATGCGCGTGTGCATGCATGTGCATGCATATGTAGATGCTGGAAGACAGCTTCAGGTATTCCTCAGGAGCTGCCCATCTTGCTTTTTTGAGGGAGAGTCTCCCTGGGAGCAGGGACTTACCAACTAGGCTGGAATGTCTGTCCAGCAAGCCCTGAGAATCCTCCTGTCTGTCCCCTCAGTGCTGGGATTACCAGCACATGCCTGGGTTCTTAAACCTGCTACAGAACTGTGGCTGGATTTGAACTCCTGATCCTCCTGCATCTATCCCCTAAGTGCTGGGGTGACAGGTATGTGCTATTTTTATCCTGTTTTCACTTCTAACTGGTTACAAAGTGCTTCTATCTTTCCCCTGAGACGTTCTTTGGTGTTCCTTAGGGAGCCCTCGTCCTAACTCTGTGGTGTAGTGTGTTATACACCCCCCGTCCTAACTCTGTGGTGTAGCGTGTTATACACCCCCTGTCCTAACTCTGTGGTGTAGCGCATTACCCCACACCTGTGTTCACTACCACTGTGCTCACCCTAGCCAGTAGGTTCTGCCCACTGAGATCCCACCTCAGAAGAAATGTATGTGCATGCTACATTTTAAGTCTTATATATTTGGTTCTATGTACCTCATGCGTAGTTATAATACATAAGTAAGGTTTTGGGGAAATGATTCAATGGTTGAAGCCTCTGCCTCACAAACAAAAGGGTTTGAAGTCAGATTCCTAGATCCCACGTAGAAATGTCAGGTAGGTGTGCCAGCCTACCTTCTCGTCCTGGAAGGCAGGGCCTGGGAATCCCCAAAGCAAGCTGTTAGCCAGACCAGCCCTAATGATGCTCTGGCTCAACTAGAGACCCAGGCTTACAACAATAAAGCAGAGGAGTGACAGAGGAAGATTCCCATCATCACCCTTGGGCCTCCACAGGCACACATGCAAGCGCTCATGCACATACACTCACCCACACACTTTCACCTACATGTAAACACACACGTACATGCCCCATACACCCCCCATGCCCCTCTCACACACTCCGTATGCACATACATCTGAAAACCTAGCCACCAATCAAAACAAATACACAAATCAGGGATCTATTTATACAATTTAGCGTCTGTGTTTATCTCTCTTGAGAAACAATTCATCGCCATGTCCCACGCTCCCATCCTAACACCTGGTGTACAAGGAAGAGCTCAGTAAACATTTATCAGAGAACTTGATGTTTGATGGATAAACAAACTCTGCTTGTTACAGCACCACGTTTGTGAGCCACAGTTTTCATGTTTTTTTCTTTCCTTTTCAAGGCGGGTCTTCTGTGTCAATCAGAGGACCCCAGGAATGTGTCACAGACAGGAAACAAGTCCCCCAAGTGCATGGTGGACAGCAGACGTCTCAGGTCCTTGGGAAGGTTGTGAACGTGTTTTAAAAACTCGGCGCAGCCCCTGCTTCTGTTGCTGGTCTTGGTATAAATTCTCCCCCTTGGAGCCCTGGTCTCTGAAGGTCGAGATGCAAAGGCGGAAGCCTCCATCCAGGTCAGGCTTTTGTAGCACATTGGTCGTTCCTCGAAGATCAAACCGCAGATGGCGAGGCTGAATGAAGTCAGCTGTACACATGCACTAATGCATGCGTAAAAATACACATGTACAAACACACATATATACACATCTACAAACACACATGTACAAACACATGTACAAACATACAAATACACATGAACAAACACACACCTACAAACACATGTACAAACATGTACAAAAACATGCACACACATACATATGCACAAACAGACATTACAAACACATGTACAAACACATACACACATCTACAAACACATATTTATAAACATGCATACAAACACACATGTACAAACTCACCCATGTAAAAACACACATCTACAAACACATCTACAAACACATGTACAAACACACATATACAAACACACATACAAACACACACATACACACATGTAAAAATGTACAAATGCGCATGTGCACACACGTACACACAAACACATGTACAAACTCACATATGTATACACACATACGTACAAACTTACACAAGTAAAAACGCACACATACATGTACAAAACACATACAAACACAAATATGAACACACACATACAAACTCATACATATGTACAAACATGCACAAATACACATGTACACACATATGCAAACACATGCACAAACACACGTACAAACACACATATGTACAAAGACACAAGTATGCATGCACAAACTCATGTACACACATGTAGAAACACACGTACACACACGTATAAACTCACATACATGTACACACGTACAAACACACATGTATACACATACACATTCTCCCTGAGAAGAGCTTCAGAACATGTAATCTCTGCGAGAAAAGTAATAACAAGTTCTCAGATGTGTGTGTGTGTGTGTAAGAGTGTGTATTGTGTATGTGTGTGTGCGTGTGTGTGTAAGGGTGCATGTGTGTGTGTGTGTATGTGTGTATATGTACACACGTGTGTGTACAGGTGCTCTTGAACCGCGGTGCCTGTGTGCAGGTCAGAGGACAGCTTTCAGGAGTCACTTGCTGTGCTCCACCTGCTTGAGGCAGGGTCTCTCTTCTGTTGCGGAGCAGCAAACTGCCGACTAGTTACCTGTGATCTTCTGGGACATTCTTCTGTCTCGGCCTCTTCTCTATCCATAAGAGTCTGGTATTGTAGACATGGGCCACTGCACTCAGATTTTTTTTTTTTAAATTTAGATTTCTTGAAATTACAATGGATTTTGTTGTCTTCCTTACCACGACCCTCCCTTGTCCACATCCTTCCACTGAGAGACCTTTTTCTTCCTGCTCAAACATCCCTTCTTAGGTGCATGGCCCAGTATAGGCTGCCTGTGTTTGCATACAGCTGGTACCCGATGGCGCGTAGCCAGTTCTTCAGTGGGCATGCTGCCATGCACCCAGCTTTTCACGTTGGTTCTGGGGATGGAACTCAGGTCATCAGTCTTGCATGGCAAGTGCTTTTACTCACACAGTTCCGTCTCCCTGACTCTGTTCTTTTTTTTTTTTTTTTTAGTAGATTTATTAGCCTGAATGTGTGCACTGATTTTTTTTGATTTTTTTAAATAATTTTTTTATTTATTATTTATTCAATTGTGCGTGTATGCATGTGTGCACATGTGTATGTGTGTGTGTGTGCGCGTGTGTATGTGTGTGTGTGTAGAACCACGGACGAATTCGGGAACCACCATGGACGCTTCCACCTCCTACTTGTTTACTCTGCCCCGGGATTCACAGGCTCCGCCCTACCAGGACCAGAAACGCAGGCCGCCCCCGCTTCTGCCCGGCATCTATACGTGGGGTCTAGGATCTGAACTCGGGACCTTCTGCCTTCAAGACAGAGGCCTAACCCCTGAGCTACCTCTCCAGCCCCTCCCTGACTCTGTTCTTAATTTACTTTTAAGAAACAGTTTTCTGGGTGACCTGGGTTGGTCTTGAACTTACTCTCTAGCCTGGTCTGTCCTTGGTCTTCTGATGCTCTGCCCTCGACCTCCCACTGTTGGCATAACAGGTGCGCGCCATCGTGCGCATCTTGCATTTCATCTTGTGCTGAGAGGACTGTGGAGCAGACGAGCCGACCCTGGGGTCTCCCCATTTCTAACTCCCCCTCCGTCACATCCCATAGGCCCTGGAAGTGCAGGAGCAATGGAGAAGCTCCACACTTTTGCACCATCTTTTTTTGGGTGAAAATTATGTAAAGCCTAGAACTTACAGGTGACAGTAACGGATTCAGTGCAGCACTGTGTTCATCTCAGAGCTCATAAGAGCAGCGTCTACCATTTGGAAATCGCTTTTCCTTGACAAATGATATATTTCATTTATTTCCCATGATCTTCTTGCATTATTTCAATATTATTAATACTCGGCAAATATATTAAAAAAGTAATAAACTGGCAATTATGATTGTGCTATGGACTCTAAACTGCGGTTATTCATTACATTTCAATTATTAACTTCACTTCAAATGTCTTTCAGCAAAGTTGAAAAAAAAAAAAAAAAGGAAAGAAAATTCCCTTCGAAGCTCTGGACCCTGCTTCCCAGAGAACCATGTTTCAACCTGAGCTGATGTTTTTTGATTTATTTACTACCTCAAGGCTAGTGGAATCAAGATTAATACAGAAATGTCATCTCTATCTAATAAACAATAATGATCAGCACCCTACATTTATAAAGCACACACCCTTCCTTTTCATGGGTGTGTGTGTGTGTGCGCATGCACGTGTGAAGTATTTGCATATAGGTGGGTTGGGCATACATGTATGTGTATGTATGTGTGGGTGTGTTGTTCACATAAGTGAGTATATGCCTAATGAAGTGGGAATCATTCTTAATCGTTCTACAACCTTATTTTATTTTTTTGAGATGGGTTCTCCAGTTAATCCCAGAGTTCACCTGTGGGGGCAGTCAGGCTAGCCAGCTTGCTCTAGAGATTCCCAGACCTTGTCTTCTAGGACTGGAGTCTAGGTGGGTGTCAGTCCATTTGTGGATCTGAATTCTGGTCCTTTTCCTTGGGTGTCGAGAACTGTAATGACTGGGTCATCTTCCCCAGCCCCTGCAAAGCACCTGGTCCCTTAGTATCTGTGGTAAATCTCCCCAGGTATAACAGGAATTCCCCTTTATGGAAATCTTAGAGAACCACTGAATCCCACGGCCACTAGCTAGTAGTACAACAGTAACCACAGCAACAAGAAGGATGGTGATGATGACAATGAAATTCCATGAACGCTGACATGTGTGTAGGTTTTGTAAACAACGGTCTGGAAGACCCAATAACTTGCTCCAAGTCAGAGCCCCACCACCTTCCCAACAGTACTTCTTGCTCAGTCTTCCCAAGCACTCACACATGTAATCAACCCCCCCATTGTTGTCAAGGGGTGGGAGGCAGAGGAATTACATGTGTAAGTTCCCTTGTGAGATCCTCTTTCAGGAGTCTGGCTCAAGAGTCACCCTGAAAGCAATTCTGCGTCCTGTACCCCACGACCTCTTCCGTTTCCCTGTGGAGCTGGATAAATGATAGCAATGAAGGACGTGAAGAATTTCGTTTCTTCAGAGTAAGCAAATTGTGTTAAATTTTAATGGTTGTCATTACGGGCTGGCCTGTCTCTGGTGCCAAGGCGAGTCCTGCGGCCCCCTTTGAAGAGTTCCATTTGTGCAGATTAATTGCCCGCAATTTTGTCTGGGACATTCTCATCTCAGTCATCGCTACTGCAAAGTCTTGTCCCTGTGCGGGCACGACTCGATGATGTAGCACTTTGGCCTTTAAAATATGCACAATAAATATTTTAGATTTGCTGATGAATGACTTGCTCTCACGGCAAGGCTGTCGAGTTTGCTGGGACAGAAGGAGGAGGAAGTGGAGCAAATTTAGAAATGAGACTCCCTTTCCATCTTTGCAGAGAGGTGCTGGGTGCGGGGAGATTCTGGACTGTGTCTTTCTTTTTCTTTTTTTTTGCACTTTGTGTGTGTGTGTGTGTGTGTGTGTGTGTGTGTGTGTGTGTGCCCATGTGTGCATGCATTCACCTGGAGGAGCCCAAGAGTAACTTTAAGAATCATCCTGTATTTCTCTACCTCCTTATTGCTTTGCTCTGGGGTTTCCCAAACTCAATCTTCCAGGGCTGGAAGTACAGGCCGTAGCCACTTCTACCCAGTGTTTTTTTTTTTAATTTTAAAAAAAATTTTAAAATTTATTTATTTATTCAATTATGCGGGTGTGTGTATGTACGTATGTGTGTGTGTGTGTGTGTGTGTGTGTGTGTGTGTGTGTGTGTGTGTAGAACCATGGACGAATTCGGGAACCACCATGGTGCCTCCACCTCCTCCTTGTTTACTCTGCCCTGGGATTCACAGGCTCTCCCCACCAGGACCAGAAGCGCAGGCTGCCCGCGCTTCCACCTGACATCTATACGTGAATCTAGGATCCGAACTCAGGACCTTCCACCTGCAAGGCAGAGGCTTAACCCCTGAGCCACCTCTCCAGCCCTACCCAGTGTTTTTACATGGGATCTGGGGTCCAAACTCAGGTCTTTCTGTTTGCAAGGCAAAAAGCTTTGACCCCCGAGCCATTTCTCCAGCCCTAGCTGTGTCCTTCTTGTGGATGGACTTTGCCTTCCCAGGCTGGCTTCCTTCCAAGGAGCTCCTAGTAGGCGTGTTATGGATCATTGAGCAATTGAGTTTCCATGAAGTAGCCAGTGGAAACTTCAAAACCGTGGACTAGATCACACTCAGTGGGGGCTTGATGACCACGGAGCAGATGATAGTCTTACCTGCCTAGAGCATGCCATCCCCATCAGTTACTTGGAGCTGTACCGCTCAGTCCTTGTGTTATTCTTTCCTGCATTTCCTCCAACCCCCTCACCCACTCCTTTTCCCTCACTTACAATATGCCCCCTCAAATGGGTTGCCGCTCACCTTTCATGAATGTGCCCGCCATATTTCTGCCTCAGTACTTCTGCACTTGCTCTTCTCTCTCCCTGGAGTTCTCTACCTTGCTGGCTTATTTTGTTCATCAAAATTTCACTTCAATTGTTCCACCAATGTCAGAGGAGATAATTCTTGAACAGCTAATCAGATGCGTTTCACTTCAGCCACTTTTCTACCCTTATATCAACTCTAATCACCATTTGGAAAGGTTTTGTGCACCGATGTGTGATTTCCTTGCGTGTCTTTGATCTCATTCAGCCTGCAAGGCGTTCCGTTGAAGTTGGAACTTTCCTTCTGTCGTTTCTGACTGTATCCCTGGTTCCTGGACACAGCCGGTCACATAGTCAAGATTCAGAAAATGTCTGCTGAATGAATGGGTGGCCATTTCTTGGGAAGTGGTGATTTGCTGGGTGCTGTGAATTTAGCAACAGCCCAGACACATTCTAGAAAGATGCTTAGTCTTTGGTAGTCTAGTAACTTGGATTCTAGCTCTGCCCAGGCAGGAATAAGCAGGGTTCAATTTTAATTATGATATTAGGTTTGGACCCTAAGTTAGAGTTTTTGCTTTGCTTTTTTATTTTACTTTGCTTTGAGACAGAGTCTCACTATATAGCCTCGGCTGATCCAGAGCTTCCTACATAACTCAGGCTGACTTTGGTCCTTCTGAATCAGCCCGCCGAGTGGTCACATTACAGGTATGGACTGCCATAATCAGTTTGAAAGAGCTTTCAAAGATTACAGCCACCAAATGTCCCCAGATACAAGTCCCAGGGAAAGGCGGGTACTTGTATAATCCACACGCAAGGATAGAAGAGCAAAAAGGAAACAAAGGCCTTTTAACTGTAGGACTCCAGATTGTTCAATCTCAGTGTCCTAATGATTAGATCTGAGTTATGGTTTGACTCAGTAGCTTTCATTATTTTTCAAAAGAAAAGATTTGAGCTGGACTTGGTGTTACCATATGTAACGCACACTTACAGTGGTTAAGGCAATAGGACTGAAAGATTGAGGCGAGGCTGGGCTGCATAATAAGACCCTAAAGCAAAAGCACATGCCAAAATTATGTTACCACATGCCAAAAAGTTGTATAAAATCAAGTTAGATGTGATGGAAATGAATCCAGTTATTACTACGAAGGACCTGCTCTAAAAGGAGCACCTGAGCCAGGTACGCATCCCATTAAATAAGACCATCTCTCTGGTCTTTCCTTCAAAAAAATCCTTAGTGTCCATCCAATGCAAGGAAACAAGGACAGCTAGAGATTCTGCTTCTAGAGGCAAACAGCTACTGCCATGGCTACAAGCCATTTCTGCCATTATGCCTTACCCACCAAGATGGACTACAGCCTTAATCAAGAGCCCAAATAATAACTTCCTCCTTTCAGGTGATTCGGGTTAGATATTTGATCATCGAAATGAGAAAAGTAACTATACAGAAAACTGGTACTGAGAAGTGGGACTGTCGTTGCTGTGGGCTCTCCTGCCAAGCTGGACGAGGAGCTGTAACTGAACAATCCTAAGTCAGAATAAAACCCCTCATTCCCTCAAGCCATTTGGTCATGAATTTATCAGCAGCTACTCAGTGAAACTGCGGCAGGGTCGTTGCTGTGATAAGTCGTATGATTCTTAGCCCTTCTGAGCTGGCTTCAGGAGTGTTGTGTGAAACTTTTCCTGGATAAAGATTCAGTGATAGACCTAAGTAACCAGCACTCTCAAGTCTAACTTGGCAGCTAATGAACTTTTTGAAGTTACAGGAGCCTAGGTGGGGTTACTGGTAGGAGCAGGGACAGAGCAAAAGCAGCTACATCACCAATAGTCCCCCCCTCCCAAGTATGGGTGAGTGGGAGTCATGGAAGTTGCATCTCTGGAGTTCTTTGCAGCCAGCTGGGCTGGTGGAGAATCTCTTTTGGAGCAGTTATTTACTACTTTTCTCTACTTGGGGAGGCCCTGCCTCCACATCTGGTTAATTTCAAGAATGCTTTGAGACTTAATGAGTCTCCCTAAGACAGAGCCTTTCATTCTAGAACATTCTGACCTTTAGTGAATATCCTTCCATGTTTTAAATTACAGATTCTAACTACCTCCCCCGACCCTTTGGTCACAGTAGCAGCTCACCTGTATGGTTGCTGCTAAAATAATGACAAAACTGCTTGAGGGAACAAGAGGTTTATTCTTTTACATAGTCCAGTTACAGTTATTAGTCCAGCTTGGCAGGAGAGCTCACCAACACCAGGGCCGAGGGAACGGGCCACACCATCTCCACATAATGTCTGAGAGATGGATGATCCTTACCTGCCAGACCCTATCTGGCCAAGTGTACACAAGGATGCCTCCTTTCTCAAACAGTTCCCTCCATTTTATTCACCTGCCTGGGGACTAGTCCAACCCACCATGGGCTGGGCCTTCCCCATCCACTAGACAACCTCCTTGCAGGTTTGCTCTGGGCTTAACTCATCTACTAATTCTCTACAAATGTGTCCAGAGCTCAAAGGTTGACACCTGTACCTAACTATGACAGTCAGATTGAGAGCAAAGTTCAGAAAGATAAATTATGGGGTGAGTAGCAGGGAGTGATGAGGGAAGGTGGGGCTGAGGGGAGTTTGAAGCTGTGATCTAGAGAAACACTAGAATGTTGTGAGCACAGCTGAACAGACCATTCTGGTGGGAGTGAGGAGGACAGAAAGATTGACAGGAAAGACTTGCTTGTATGACTAGAACAGAAGAAGGGCTGTAGGGAATTGGGTTAGAAGCCCCTTATGCTATATCTTCCTAAGAACTGGCTGCTTTCCACCCATGTCCTGAAAGCCTGTGTGGGGTTAAATTGAAAAACAATAGACTAAGTCGCTTGGCAAGAGACAATTTCAGCATAGCTCGCAGGTCGAGGCATGGTTGCTGTTCGCTGCTTTTTTCCAGATTTATAGTGAGAGACAAGAAATGTGAGGCGTGTGCAGCTTGGGGAGCAAGACACGTGGACCTGGTTGGAGACAGGTAGACAAGTGACTTCATGCTTTGAATGTGGGTTGCCTCCCCCCATCCCCCACGCTGACTCATGCATTTTCATTCTTAGCTGGTGTTAATGTTTGGGAAGGTTGTGGTACCTTTGGGATGTGGAGCCTTACTGGAGGAAGGGACATCTCAGCGGGTGGGTCTTGAGGTGGTAGCCCAGCCCTGCTTCCTCTCAGACTGCTCTTGCCAAGTCTCTGCCTCATGATGGCTGCAGAGACGTGAAGCAGCTTCCTGCTTCTGCCTCCTGCTATGCAATTCCCTTCACAATGGATCACATCTTTCCTGGAACTATAAACCACCTAAATCTCTCCTTCTCTCCTTAGGTGGTCTGTAAGCATTGTCTCAGCAACTGAAGAAAAGTCACCACGGCGGTGGTGGTTAAAGCAGTGGCTCCATCCAAGGAGACGCCTCAGACTATGTTCTGGAACAATTTGCATATTTCCACCCACAGCCCCAAGGGAACCTGGCAGCTGAGCTGAGCGGAAAGAGCCTGCCGCGCTTACTCTTTCTGTTGCTGTGAGACAGCACTCAAATCAACCAACTTAAGGGAGAAAAGGGAGGTTTATTTGGCTTACGGTTCCAGAGGAGAGATACAGTAAGCGTGGCAGGCAGCCGAAGCTGGATGCAGCTTAGATCGCATCCCTCATGGGGGTCGGAGAAGCTGGGTTCTGCTGGGGGCAGGAGGGAGGAGGAGTTTGCCAGCACAAGGTCAGAGAGTCTCAGAGTTCTTCAGTTTTGTGATTCCTTTTCTTCTCTTTTTAAGAGATTTTATTTATTCATTCGTGTGTGTGTGTGTGTGTGTGTGTGTGTGTGTGTGTGTGTCCCTGTGGAGGACCAAGGATGACTTTGGGAATCATCCTGGATTGCCTCTACCTTCTTCTTGCTTTGCTCTGGGATTTCCCAGGTCCTCCCACCATGGCTAGAAGTGCAGGCCTCTGCTATTTCCAGCTGGCATTTTTACGTGGAACCTGGGATCCAATCTCAGGACCTCCTGCTTGCAAAGCAGAGGCTTAACCCCTGAACCATCTCTCCAGTCTTTTGTGATTCCTTTTATCTGGTCTGCCTTGGAAGGTTTCATCCAGATTTAGGGTTGGTCTTTATGCTGCAAATATCTTAATCCCGATCATCTCTCTGGTGGTCGGGCAGCTAATCTGCTAGTTAATCCCAGGTGTGGTCAAACTGACAACCAAGATTAGCTATCTGCTCTTTCAAATGGGCTCCCTAGAGAAATGCTTTCCCAGTCCTTTTCATGAAAGCGCATAGAAGCTGCTACAGCTGTGGCTCACGTGTGTGCGTATGTGTGTTTGTGTGTACGTGTGCATCTGTGCAGTTTATAACTCCAACTGGCAGCAGAACCAGTGCTAGGAGATTGTGCGATGGAAACTTGCCTCCAGCTCATGTGATGTGTAGCAGGGTTGGATTTCCTCATGTGACTGCGTGAACCTGCTCTGGGGACTTCAGGACATCAGAGGTGCCAGAAACACTGGACACAAGCTGAGGAAAGTTGCAAGCAGAGATAGGGTGGATAGCCCAGCGTAGACATCACACACATAGCTGGAAGCCGAGATGAGGGGCGGGGCTCTCAGCTCCGATGATGTCATCACTGGTCTCCAGGCTGGGCGTGGAACTGCCAAGTTGGGTGTTCTCACAGCTGGAGTTTTGACTTACTTTATTCTGATCTTTCCTTCTTTTATGGTGGGAATGTTTAACCTGCGTCATTGCGTGTTGTGAGCTTGTAGATACAGTTAAAAGGCTGCTTTGAGTCTCCCAAGACCTTTGGATTTTGAACAGCGTTGGAACTGTAAAGTGACGGGGACCTTGGAAGTTGGACTGGACGTCTTTTACTTTAGGAGGTGATCATGGGCCAAGAGCTTAGGCTGTGGATTAGATGTAAAATGTCATGCATAAGACTCGTGAGTCTGAGCCTGTGGTTCCCAGCTGGTGGAAGGAGCCCTTAGGAGGCGGAGTCTTGCTGGAGGAAGTGGCTCGCTGGGAACAGACCTGAGACTCATATCCTGGTCACATGAGCTGCCCCGACGCCGTCTCCCGGTCCCCCAGAAGTAAGCAAACAGCCTCACACTCCTGCCCCTACCCCATCATAGTGGACTCACTCAAAATATGAGCCAGAATATATCCCTTTTCCTTTAAAAGAAAAATAGCTAGAGATGTTACAAATGCACCTGGGTCCCTCATGAATGTGAGTCAGGTTTCCATCTCACATTGAAGGCAAGAAAGCCCTCCTTTTCTAGTTCACAGAGGATCCTACAGCCTTTGTATTCAGGATCTGATTGAAAGCATTTTTTTTTTTTTTGGTATTCCACAGTGTATTCTGAGCTTCCATTGGACTGTTCAGTCCTCTCATTGATCATTTCCCAAGGGCTCCACAGGTGTTTCGTAGATGATTCAACTGCTACCTTGAACAGGACATTGGGCATTGTCTTAGCTTCCTATCAATGTTGATAACAAAACCCAATTTATGGAAAAAGTTTTTTTTTTTTTTTAAATCTGCTCATTATTTCTCATTCTAGTTTGTTATCACGGGAGAGTCATACCATGATCAGGAGCGAAGGGAACAGAATGTGCCATTTCCCCAGGAAGAGCTAAGTATTTCCTTGCTTTTCCTCGCTTGCCAGTCTGCCAAAGTCAACCAGTTCTCTCTCCATCTTACACGCTGTGTAGAGAATGTTCTCATGAACTCCGAGCTGGTCTTCTCACATCAACTAGATAATCTCCCATGGGTTTGCTCCGAGGCTCGCTTTTACCAAATAATTCCTCCCAGGTGTGTCCAAAGGCTCAATTCTCAATGGTCAAGTTGACGCTTAAACTAACCGAGACAGTCATCTAATAGACCCCAGTCAAGCGCCCATGTCTCTCAGAGAATATTTTGTCTGAGATTGGGAAGACTAAGTATCTGATGTATGTTTCAGGAGACCCTCCTAGCTCTGTTACTTTATTATGACAGAATCCTTTGGTCCCACTTCTGAGAAGAAATGGCTTCTTCTGGAGATGCATCTCAGGGCAGTTCTGTATCTTAGACACAGGCGCCAGGTTGACAACCAAAAGCCTAGTCTTTGAGAACATCTTGGAGAGCTAGTAGTCAAGGAAGCCTGCGGGGGATTTATCTAATTGATGTGGGAAGATCCAGCTCATGTCGCGCGGGATCACTCCTGGGCATGTGGACAAGACATGTGGAGAGAACTGGTTTGGTGTTTTGGCATTTACTGGCACGTAAGCACTCTGAACAAAGAAGAGTCCCTTTCTCAGTTTGCTTATTTATTTTATTTTATTTTATTTTTTGTGGATGTGATGTGTCTGCTTTCCTTGACTCCTGATGGTGCGAATTCTCCAGCTACACCGATGAAAGCAACCAAGAGCCACAAGCAAGAAGAAAACCCCACTTCCTTTAAGTTGCTTGGTCCTGTGTTCATTCAGCAACGGGAGGATGAAAGTGATGGAAGTTCCAACCCCGGCCATAAACAGCGGCTCCTGATGTGTCAGCTAGAGCACCACTTTCTCCGGTGTTCCAAGGAGGGAGTTGGAAGTGGGTAAGTTATGTGCTGTGGTCCTAGGCATTAATGAATATGAGAAACTAAATTATTGAATTTTGCAATGCAAATTATATTTTGAACACAAATTCTTCACTTCTGAATGCTAAGGACTCATAAAGAATGTCAATGGTTTATGAATTAGGCCATTAGCATGCAATTTGTGATTCAAACAGCACACCAGCACGGTGGAACAAGTAACTACATAGACAGTAGCGGTGGTGTCTAAATTTTCAAAATATTTTGTTGGGTGCATGAAAAAGTTTTTGAAAGCCCCTAATGGTCTCTTCATTCCCTCCTTCCTCCCCTCCTCTTCCTTCTGCCCTCCCTCCTCCATGCTATTGCTGCTCTGAGGAAATAGTTTCAGGAGCACCCCGTGATCCTCCTCTCAGAGTAATACTTGATCTCTTCAGCATGAGCTGGTGGTAAGGAGTCAGTCCCACTGATGGGTTAGGAGACAGAACAGTGACCCCAGACAACAGACCCGGATAGTTTAGGGGGTCCTGATCAGGGTTATTTTGTCACAAAAGAAATCAAGAGATTCCTTCCTTTTAAAAAATATTTATTTGTGTGTGTGTGTGTGTGTGTGTGTGTGTGTGTGTGTGTGTGTGGTGTGTGTGTGGTGTGTGCCCTCAGGCGTATCAGAGGCACTGTGTATCTTCTGTGGAGGACCAAGGGTGACTTCGGAATCATTCTGGATTGCTTGTACCTCCTTCTTGCTTTGATCTGGGATTTCCCAGGAGCTGCCCACCACAGCAGGAAGTGCAGGCCTCTGTCGTTTCCACCTGGCATTTTTACGTGGGACCTGGGATCCAAACTCAGGACCTTCTGCTTATGAGACAAGCGTCTTAACCCCTGTTTTTTTAGGTGGTGCATTTCTTTTTTCTAAATTATTACTTATTATTTATTCAATTGTGCGTGTATGCGTGTGTGCGTGTGTGTATATGTGTGTGTAGAACCATGGATGAATTCCGGAACCACCATGGACGGCCTTCACCTCCTCCTTGTTTACTCTGCCCCGGGATTCACAGACTCCGCCCTACCAGAAACACAGGTCGCCACCCCCCCCCCACTTCTGCCAGGCGTCTATACATGGGGTCTAGGATCCGAACTCAGGATCTTCTGCCTGCAAGGCAGAGGCTTAACCCCAAGCCACCTCTCCAGCCCCTAAGTGGTGCATTTCTGAGCATGCTTATTTCACCGTTGGAGCTCACATTTTGAAAATGGAAAGATGGCCCATCCCAGCAGTTCTGGGCATGCTCAATTCAGCGTTGTAACCAATCAGGTTTACTTCAGGTCACACAAAGGGATGAGTCTGACTTGGTGGTCGTGGCTGGTTCCATTCAAGTTTCTCCTAAGAAATTTGGCTTCAATAAAATAAATTTGGAAGTAAATTAGCAGTTTTTTTTTTTTGCATGTATGCATGTAGAAGAGGACACTCAGGGTGTGTGTGTGTGTGAGCGCGTGTGCCTGCCTGTGGAGGCCCAAGGATGACTTCAGGAATTATCCTGGAGAGCTCTACCTCCTCATCGCTTTGCTGTGGGGTTTCCTAGGCTCCGCCCCCCAGGGCTAGAATTCCAGGTCATCTCTGCTAGTCATTTTTCCATGGGATCTGGGTACCTAAACTCAGGCCCTTTGGTTTGCGAGGCTTGAGCTATCACTTCAGCCCACATTAGCAGAGTTTAAGAGGGGGGGTGGCAGCCTTCTTCCTTGCCACTGTCAGAATTTGATGCTAAACGTTCCTGATTGGCTCCGTGGCCGTCAATAGCACCACCAAACAGGCAGCTCCCAGTTAAGAAATAAAACAAACCTCCCAGGTCTCCAGCGTTTCCTCTTCCTGCGCTGCTCGGAATGTTTTCCCCACCACTGCTTCTTGCTGGCCAGATGCAAACGTTTCCAGGTAGCAAAGAGGTCGAGCTACTGCTGTCTTGTCAAACTTTCTTTTTAAATATATAACTATCTATTTATCTTTAATTGTATTAACAATGAATTTGGAGGGAGGGAGGGGACCCGTGTACCTGGTAAGTTTGTATGAGCGGAAATAATAATAATAAAAAAAACAATGAATTTATGCGTTTTCATCACCCACTCTCTACCCCCACCGCAGCCCACCCCACCCCGCCTCAGCCGGTCTCCCCTCCAGCCTGTTCCTTCCTTCTCCCACGTTCCCCCTGCATGTGTGATCTACTGGGTTCCATCCAAGATGCCTGCGTTGGTTTTTGCTGAGCACCCACAAGTGCAGGAGTAGCTCACTAGTGGGTAACCTCTAAAGTATAAAGGCCCCTCCTCTCTGCTGTCCATGCCAATCCCAGACAGTCTCTCTGGGTAGCGTCTCTTCTCTATGGCAAAGTGTCGACACACCAGCTATAACTCTGTTCTATCACTTCCCTCCCCACCCACCTTGCAGATGAGACCTGCACGGTGGGTGGGGCTCTTGCCCAGTGCCTGTCTACCAGGGACAGTTACGGGACTGACTTTCCACAAAGATGGTGAACTAGCGCATTATTCAAATGCCCAGAGGCGAAAAAGCAACTCTATCACCGCTCCCCAGAGACCCCCATCCTTTTGATAATGGAGGGTGTAGGAATCACACACAGTGAGGCTGGTGAGTGATGGCCACGGGGCGCAGAGCTCACCTTGGGTGTTAAAATATTTAGAACTTAACTTCACACCCCTGTGCTTTCGAAAGGAGAAGGCTCATGCATTTTTAAATTATTTTGTAAATCACGTTGAAGGCTGGCAACGCGGATTTACCACTGTGGCTGAGATTTAAATGCCAGGTTACCCCTCATTATGTTAGCAGAGAGACAGCGAGAGAGTTCTTCCCTGTGATCTGTCAAAAGCCCGTGGAGTTCCTGTTGATGAAAGCACCCTGCCCTGCTCCGGCTTCTATGAGATGTGAGGGGTGGAGGGGCCGTGAGTGCAGGCTCTGGAAGGACCGTGGCGTGTGTGTGGGACAGGGAGAAGGGGGAACAGGGTGTTGATGCCATGGCCTCCACAGCAGAGGGACCAGAGGGCCGAAGTGCGATGTGTCTCTCTCCTTGATCAGAGCTTGTGGATTCTTTCAGAAGAGAAAGTAAGTGTGTGGTGTGTGTGTGTGTGTGTGTGTGTGTGCACATGCGCACATGTGTGTGTAGGGCAGAAGTCATTACTTACATCCCACCTACCTTGTTTATCACGATAAGGTCTCTCTCTGGTACCTGGGTCTCTCTGATCTAGGCAAGACAGTCTGGCCAGTGAGCTCCAAAGACATACCCATCTCTTCTTCTCCAGGGCCGAGATCATAAATGCATACATCTGCTCTCTCCTCTCTCTCTCTCTCTCTCTCTCTCTGTTTAATGGAGGTGCTAGTCAGATTCTCATTCATGCTTACTCTGAAAGCACTTTGCTGACTGAACAATTGCCCTGGCCCCTCACAACATTTTGAAGGCCTGGAACCTTTCGGACGCGGGGTCTGGCTGGCAGCACTAGGAAAGGCCTCTGAGGGCTGTTGGTTTAGCTCTTTGTGGTTCACCAAGACTTGAGGTACTTCTTCCATACACTCCTCCCTCCTGAGTCCTATCATGTGTACTTTAATGGACTGAATCCTCTGAATCTGTGAGCCAGAATAAATCTTCTCTCCCTTAAGTGGCTTCTGTTAGTTGCGTGTTTCTTTCTTTCTTTTTTTGTGATGAGAAAAGCAGTTACCACAGGAGTAGAGTGTGTGAGGGGTGGATTTGGACTCGCTCACCTGTCCGTCATTGTGATGGAACCTCCAGAAACAACTCAGGGAGGAAGGATTTATTTTGTCTCGTGGTTTCAGTCCATGACGCTCGGCTCCGTGGCAGCTGGACACGAGGTAAAGTGGATCTTCATGGCAGAGAGCAGGCAGCTGAGCAAGCTGCTCTCCCCATGGTAGCAGGAAGCAGAGAGAACATGCCTGTGCCTAGCTGGCTTGTGTGTGTGTTGTCTCACGCACCTATCAAAATATCCCAGAGAAGCCTTTGGTTTTACCTCCATTTTACCAATGAAGAAATCAAGATACAGAGGCACAAAGTAGCTGCTTCTAACCGGCCAGTATGTAAAGAGCTAGAACTGAAATTTGGGTCTAACTTCCAGCCACGGACTTCTTTCCACACTGCACATGCCACACAGAGGCAGGATGGAGATCACCAATCACGTGACCCAGCTGGGTCCGACGGCTTTTACCTTCTCTGAGTTGTTTGCATTGGCACTGTTTGGTTTGTGAGCAACAAAAACAGACGGTGGAAAACTCAGCGATAAAGACGGTGCGCGCGGCACTTTAGGGAAGATAAGGAGCCTCCAGACAGTATTGATGAAGCAGGAATCAATAGCGACGGACCAGGCCTGCTTGGGGATGTGCTCTCAGGAACCTGACCCTTGCGGGGTCAGTGCCTGTGTCTGGCTTTGTGCAGTGGTGGCCGGATGCACAGAAGGGAAGGGGTCTAAAACACGACTGTTCTGGAGAGCTCCCCACACATCCCAACAGGTCTCAGGGTGTGGATGCTGGGATATTTTGCCCTAGCTCTTTCGTTTTAGGGTCCCCTAAACTTTGGGGCTATATTACCCTCCTCCTTTTTTTTGGAGACAGTTCAACCTATAAACCAAGAAACCGGAACAGAAACTGCACCGGAAATGGGGACTTTCAAGGGGTGCTGATTCCGTCCCCTATGAAACTGGCTCTGAAAGTGGGTCCAGGGTTGAGGATGATGGCTCATTTGGCAAAGAGCTCGCCATGCAAGCACGGAGACCAGAGTTTGATCGGAAGCACCCATGAAGAAGCTGAGCGTGGGCGTGTGAGTTTGTAATCCTGGAACTGGGGAAATGGAGACAGGAGGGTCCTTGGGGTGCATTGGCCAGTCAGTCTAGTCAAGTCTGTTAGCGCCAGGTTCAGAGAGAGACCCTGTTTCAAAAAATAAGGTGCGGAGTAATTGAGAGTGAAGAAGACACCTGGCATTGATTGGCCTGTGACCCCTTTATGTCCTTTATGTATGTGTGCACACAGTATGTTTACACATAGGCATGCACCCCCATATGTATGTACACATACACACACACACACACACACACACACACACACACACACACACACACACAGAGGAGAAAGTGGATTCAGATAAGCAGGAAGCAGAACGAAGGTATGAAAAGTGAACAGTTCACAACAAAACCTCTTCCCTCATCTAAATCCCAAAGAACTGTTTATTCGGACTGTGTGAACCTGTGGCATCCAGGGAGAAGCCATAGCAAGCCGATTTGGAGAGACCAGACTCCTGTTTCGATTGTGTTACAATATGGATCCGTGAAGACAATTGGCTTCTCTCATTCCCGTCCATCACAGCGTGGAAGCTTCGGCCTCCACATCAGTTTTTGAGATGCAGACATCAGCAGTCACCCGGGCAAAATGCCATTAACGGACAAGACAATTCCATCAAAGCAAGTCTCACAAATAACACATTGTCGTTCGTCATCCAGACACCTAAGGCACTAGGGGCTGCTCCCAAACTCACATAATCAATTTCTGCTAATTTACCCATTCCCAGGCTCCACCAGGGTGCTGGTAATTTCATACTTTACACACCCACAGAGGTTAGGGTAATTGATTCGGTTCTGGGAAGTGTTGTAATGACTTTGAATGAACTTGAAAGGTTTTTATTTTTTTTTTTTTTCTTTTGCATTTGTTTTCAGAGGCTGTTAGAGAGAGGGATTCAAACTCTGCCACACGGGTGCAATTTATAAAGGTTGGACATGAAAACGACAGATTAGCTTCCTTCGCAGACAGGCTCTTTCTCGTTAGAACCTGCCTTGCTCCAGAGGCGGGCGGGGTCGACACTGAAACACTCCACTTTCTTTTTATCTGTATCTCCATGGTGGTGAAAATCATCTCTGAACATCTGAAGAAAAAAAGAGGCAATTATTGGAAAAATCCTCCTCGAATGACTTGGCTTTCTGAATTCAATTTTTTTGTAAAGTAAACACCCCCCCCCAAAAAAAAGTAAGTTGGCAAGGATGAGAGATTGTAGAAATTCTCTTCTTGACTTTGGCACTTCCGGAACAAAACTCCAATATATGCGTATATTTCAACTCCACTTTGCACCCGAGCAGTGTGTTCTGCCCTGCCTCTTTTAAGCTGATCAAACATGAGTCGGAGCAGGATTTCAGGAGCTCCCCGTCCCCTTGGAAAGACACAGGAAGCACGCGCTGCCGTGGTCTAGGCGCCCACCGCGGAGCACTTGGATTCTCTTGAAGGCTGCTCAGCCCACAGCACCGATCACCATCCCGAGCTTCAGCCATGGTCAAGGCAGTTCCCTGGGTCTCCCATCACTCAGAGTGCTGGTCAGCGCCCTGCCCTTCCTCCACAGGCTGGCAGACGTTAACGGTCAGCTTCCTGGCATTTTAAATGGTTGGAAATGTTTAATTTCTTTTAGCTTGAGTGTCAAAAACGAGAGGTTTCATTGTGCTATCTGCATACATGTGTATCATGCGCTCTGGTCACAGTCATGAGTCCCTTTCTAAATCGCAGCATTTAGATTCTGCCTATGGGGCACATAATATTCATTTCCCATTATGTTCTCGTGTTCCATCCCTGACACCAATCCACTTCTGTTTTGTGGTGTGCACACACAATCACACACACACACACACACAGAGTCACATGCACACGCACGCACACACACAAACGCACACATACAGTCACATACATATAACCACATACAAATGTACATACAACCACATATACACACAACCACACAAACATATTCACACATGATCTCATATACAATACATACACTCATACAAACGCATAAGCGCACACACACCACCCATGTATTGCATACAGATTCTGCAAGTGAAAAAGCATATTATTTGTCTTTCCAAGCCTGACTCATTTCATCTAACATATATCCATTTCCATCCATATATATGCATATATGCATATATAAACATTAAATAAAAATAACATTAACACGCAAAGTGACGGGTCTCACTATATCATATATATCATTGCACTTTGCTCTTTTTTCCATTTTTCTCTGTGTGTGCATGCATGTACACATGTTTGCATGTATGTGGTCCTGTGATGTTATGGAGGAAGGCAGAGATGTGCACGGGAGGGGTGGAGGGGGGGTTTAAGCTGACTTGCTGCAGCTCCCCCACAGAAGTTTTCTATGACTCAGTCACCTGTTCATTTTCCGGTTGATGGTTCACATTCCAGCCCAGACCACTTTTCTTTATAGCTCCTGGTGTCTACCTCAGCTCCATGCTCATTTCCTGAGACCACCTCAGTCACATCTACCCACCCCCTGCTCGCTTTGTACTGGAGCTTGGCTGGATTTGCACGGAGCACTCTCACGCCTCAGCCGGCCGTGGGCGCGCAGAATGCAGGTGCATGCTCCCTGCAGTGTGTCATACTCTTAGTACCTGGCTGCTCTGGCTAGTTTAGAGAGGAGCGCACACATGCCCACACCCAAGCACACTTGGGCGGCTCTTCAGTGGGAGAGAAGCTGCTCGGAGGAGCCACTTGACTTCTGGGATCCGGAGGGAGCTGCCTCTGGACCTCACAAGGAAAGCGAGGCGCCGTTGCTCATCCCTGAGGAGCGAGAGAAGACCGAGATATGCGCAAAACTCCCTGAAGCATGGTTAGACCATCTTGAAAACATTCTCATCGACGGTTAGACCGTCTTGAAAACATTCTCACCGTTCTCAGGGAGGGGTCTCTGAGGCAGCTCTGGAGATAGGGGAGCAGACTGGAACTTGCAAAAATAAAATAAACCAATGGCGGGGGAGGAGAGCTGGATTTCTGGGGAGCCATGAGGTTGGCAGGAGGTGGAAGGTGGCTGGGATGGGGTGTGGGTGGTGCTTGGGATGAGAGAGTGGTGTGTGGGGGGGACTGTAGGGAGCAGGGAACCCATCAAATAAGGAACAGCTTTGGCTGTGGGGGTGGCGGCTAATCTCCTGTCTCCCCTGTGGAATGCGGATGTGACTGTGAATGATGATGTGGGTGGAGACGGAGATGCTGGAAGTTGATCGAATCGCCTTCTCTAGCCTCGGCACTTTGCGCTCATCGCAGCTTCTCAGCGCTTCTCCATGGGCGTGTTAGGATTCAGCACAGGACTCTCTGATCCTTCCTCTGTGTCACCCCAGAGAGCAACACTTTGGTCTCCGTCTTTCCAGCCTTTCATTGCTGCGTTCTTTTTTCTTTAATGGAACGCCTGGATTTTTTAAAACCACTATTTCTTGAGCTCTTACTAAGCTTTGGCACTTGGTAAAAGGTTTTGTATTTAGTTCACGGAATGGTTGGGAACAGCAATGAGGGAGGATTGTTTCCTCAACCATTTTTTTCCCAAAGGAGACAGCTGAGCCCCAGAAGGGTCAAAACCACTTGTCCACAGTTACCAGGGATTCCAGCTCAGCCCAGGTGGACAGCCAGGCCGTTCTCTGAACACCTGTGACAGTTTTACCTCTTGTCCTTCTGATGGTCAAGATCTGGTCCAGGCAAGAGCATTTATAGTGGAGATCAGAGCTGAGTTTTGATTGACAGCCCAAAAGCTCTTTTTTTTCCTCTCTCTCTTGAGTTTCCACTGATGGTCCAGGAAAGGCGCCATCACTTCATCCTTCAGAAAAACCATGAGAAATGTCAAGGCAATAACAGAGATGTTCATTTTCCCACCTCAGGTCCGAAGGCAAAAGATGTAATTTTAGAGTTAGGAAAGGGGCTGTCTGTGACTTCAAGTTCACACCTGGAAGAGAGGTTTCAGAATAAGGATTTTAACTCTTTACGGGGAAAGGCTGCATTGCTGAGACATGGTCATGTGATCACACAGCATCTCTTCCCGTATCTTTCGCGTGTCCCTTTGTAGCTTTGGGTACTGGGTAAGCGATCTTTTTCTGTCAGACTTTTGTTTTCATGTGTGACATGGATGTGATGGAGAGAAGAAAATTTCTTCTTTTCTGATTATCATGAACCTTGCATGAGAAAATAAGATGGGAGGAGCTGCACGATGCATGGTAGAGAGATACCAATTCTGTTGCCATCACCTGCATGGTTAATGATAAATCACCATCAAAACAGCTTAAGGGAACAAGGGGTTTATTTCCTTACGACTTTCTGGTTATGGTTCTCAGTCCAGCTTGATGGGAGAGCACGCGCCAACACCAGGGCCGAGGGAACTGGTCACACCACCACCACATAATGGCTGAGAGATGGACAATCCTTACTTGCCAGACCAGCATGTCTGGCCAAGTGTACACAAGGATGCCAACTCCCTCAACCAACTCTCTGTATTTTACTCCAGGGCCTAGTCCTACCTATCACAGGCTGGACCCTCCCCATCAGCTAGAAAATCTCTTGCAGGTTTGCTCTGGGCCCAAGTCAACCACTAATTCTCCACAAATGTGCCCAGAGCTCAAACCCTCAACCATCAAGTTGACACCTGTGCTTAACTGTGACACCATGCAAACACAACATGGTGGAGGTTGGGTTGCCTCCTGGTGTCTGAAGGATGTGGGTGTGAAGAGCAGCTCACTGAGCATCTTTAGTGTTTCTGAGACTTAGTCTTCTTTCTCTTTTAAAAAATATTTTTACTTATTTCAAAGAGAGAGAGAGGGAGAGAGAGAGAGAAAACATGCATATCATGGTGCACAGGTGGAGGTCAGAGGACAACTTCCATAAGTCAGTTCTCTCCTCCCACCATGAGGACTTATGGGGATTGAACTCACGTCCCTAGATTTTTGAGTGGGCACCTTACCTGCTGAGCCATCTCATCATCTGGCCCAGTCTTCTTATGACCATTTGGAAAATGCCCCAAGAGCACTTGGCACATGGTGAACCTCAAGTAAACATTAGCCACTGTATAACTGGAGCATGAATCTTGATCAGAACCCGTCAGCATGCTCTAGAGAGCAGAGATGTGCTGTGGAGATGGACCCTGGGAGCAGGAAAATCTCTTCTGGCTGCAGGAATCCAGGAAGGGTCTGGGGTTTTTCTGTTTTGAGTTGAAGCAAGACAAGATGTCTGCTCAGTATGGCCCCATGGAAAGGGAGGGGTGGAAGAGAGTGTAACTGCATGGTGGCTCTTGCCCAGCGTGAGTACAGCAAGCTGCTTGTCACTGCTTTGCCCCATTCACCAGCAGCTTCCTCTTGCTTTCAACATAAGTGTCAAAGGACTATCCTGGGTTCCATTCTCAGTGTGTAACACCACCAACAAAAACACCACTAACGACAATGACAAGAAACTCAAGTGGGGGTAGGGAGATGACTCGGATTAAGACCTTTGTTTTGCAAGCAAAGGGACCTGAGCTCACATGCCCAGATCCATGCAAAAGTGCCGGGCAGAAATGGCAATGGCCTGCACTTCTTGGTGTGGAAGGCAGAGCCTGGCATACCCTAGAAGAGCACAATAAGTAGGTAGAGCAATCCAGGATGATTCCTGAAGTCATCCTTGGGCCCCCCAGGCATGCGCACTCAAGCGCTTTCTTGTACACACACACACACACACACACACACACACACAGAAACTGAAGTGGAGGATGGAAGGAGTTGTAATGCTGAGTATCTATCAGAGTCCTATCAGATCCTTTTATGTACCAGACTGCTTCCAGTCTAGAGTAAGACGACGAGACAGCACCGCTATCTCCATCATGCACAGGAATCCCACCAAGCCCCAGAGTGATGAAGTGACCTCGGATAGTCTCAGATCTTTCTGGAACGTGTGGTTTGTCCTCTCCACTCCTGAAGGGAGTTTTTGGGAGAGGAAGTCAGAAAGGACACCTTCCGTAGCCCTAGAAGTGCTGGCACGCCGTCTTCCATCCTACCTCCAGGAGACCCCCAGGCAGCCCTGGGCCCCAGCAGAGTTTCTGATGACCACTCCGCCCCCTGCTTGGCACATTCCTTCTCTCTGCATGCTGCAGACTGTAAAGATGCCAGCTGACCGAGCTAATGTTCCAGAGTAGCCCATTTCCCGAGACCCGGAGACCATCCAGTTCTCTCTGGCCGATTGCATACATATATTTTTCTTTTTTCTTTCTTTTTTTTTTTTTTCTCAGAAGAGTCAAGCAGGAACCTGAGGGATGCTGTGAAAATAATTGGGAAAGTTTGGCTGCTGACTCCCCACCTCCTCCTCTGTGAAAGAGAAGGAGGGGCGGTAGAGGAACAGGTGTTTTTTTTTTTTCCTATGCATTTGCCTGCACTGAGAAGCTGGAGAGAAATAGCCGCAGCAGGATCAGAAGGCGGGACAGCGTGTGCTCCCAGAACTCTGGGCCACGAGGCTGTTTCTTATGTATGTTTCAGGTAAGCTGGAGATGGGGGTGAGTGTGTCTCCTCTCCCTCTTTTCCTGCCACTTTCGTTTCTTCCCATGTTTCTTTCTCTCGCCTCTCACGCGCTCCACAACTAGTTACTAAGGCGATAGTGACGATCCTTCCTCATCCATCACACTCATAATCCTCTCTTTTTCCTGCCATCCCAAGTCCCGTGCGTCATCAAGGCGTGTTGGCTTTGCCTCCACATACGCACTAGACTAACGTCCTTCTAAGTCGGATGCTCCCAACCCATCTCCACCTCTGGCCCAGACCACCAGGACAGTTTAATTCTGAAGCACCTCCTAGAAACACAAATTAGGTTCCTCGTCACTGCGCTGCCAGTCGTGGGACGCCGGCGTCTGGACCCGGTGTGCTTGTCGCCACCTGCAGCTCGGAGCAGCTGTGACTATTCGCACAAACCCTTCACAAGATCGAACCTGTGCACGAGTCCTTATGAAGAGACATGGAGATCGTTAGCATGCGCCCCGTTCCTCCCGTGCCCTCTGCTAGCTGCGTGAACCTAGATGCACATGGCTCGGAAGGTGCTGCAGGATATGAGAGGTGGAAGGCTGGGCTTTGTCTCTGTGGCTTTTGGGAGGAAGTCATCTTTGCTGGGGTGGGATTTTCATGAGATACTCCTGTGACACCTTGCCCTGTATGTGGCTTCTCACCTATACTCCTGTAAGTAACCGCTTATGCTTTGGTGAGTAACTTCTCTGGCCAAGTGTACACAAGGATGCCAACTCTCTCAACCAGCTCTCTGTATTTTATTTCAAGGCCTAGTCCCACCCAGCATATGCTGAGCCTTCCCCATCAGCTAGACAATCTCCTGCAGGTTTGCTCTGGGCCTAACTCAACCACTAATTCTCTACAAATGTGCCCAGAGCTCAAACCCTCAACTGTCAGTTTGACACCTGTGTCTAATTATGATAGTGGCCCTCACCATGCTCCTGTGGCACTCTTACCATGCTCCTGCAGTAACCCCTTCTTTGCTCCTGTAGTAATACCTCAGCATGCTTCTATAGTAACCTCTGCCACGTCCTGTAGTAACTCCTTGTCATGCCCCTGTAGTGACCTCACTATGCTCTTGCAGTAACTCTTGCTGTGTTCCTGTCGTAATCCCTCAGTCACACTCACTGGCCTACCAAGCTAGACCATGCATACCAACGTTAGGAGCCGAGGGACCTGGCCACACCACAGCCATGGGAATTGCTGAGAGAGGGACAAACCTGCTCACACACCCGTCTGTGATCTGCCAACACGTGTTGCAGTATGCCCACGGACCGAACCAGCTCTCTGCATATGATCCATCTGCCCAGGGAGCGGCCCCACCCACTGTGGCCTGGGTCTCCCCTCGTCAATTAGGCAGTCTCCCACAGGGTTGCTCAGGCCTTGCTGCAACTACTCATTCTTCATACATGTCGCCAGAGCTAAGCTTCAGTTGTCACGTTGACACCCGTGTCTAACTAGCCCGCCCCTCATACAGGATGCTCCACTGGGAGAATGAGCCTGCGCCCAGCGTCTGGTTCCCAGTGAGCCCATCAGAAAACTTCACCCATTTCCGCTGTATCTGAATCCCATTTCTCTATCTGTCTCTGCATCTGTGTTAGGTGCGCATTTCAGTAACAGATTTCCCTGCAATGAAATGAATGTCTTTTGCTTGCTCGTAGTTGTGTAGTTGTGTAGTTGTGTAGTTGCACACCCAAGTGGGTCCAGGCAGCTCTGGGGAGCTAATAACATCCCAGGTTCATGCAGTGAAGGAAGAGAAGCAGCTGGCTTACCCATTCTTGGGAGTTTCCTTCCACGGGCTACTTCGCTACCAGGCTATGATTTACTTCCAGGTAATTTCTCTCTTCCTCTGCTTGCAACCTAAGCACTAACAGAATTCCACAATAGCGAGAACGTGGGAAGAGAGAAGGCGGCAGGGTAGAGGAGGGTGGCAGATCCTAGGGCCCTAGGACTACGCCAGGAAGACTGGCACAGATGATCCAATTACAAATGAGTGCTAAATGCTAAGCGTCGATCATCTGTCTTTAAGTTGTTATTTGTCTAAAGATAAGTATGACTGAAGAGAGATTTGAGGAAGAGGAACAATTAGTATTCCCATCCATCTCAATGAAGGATAATCATAATATTAATTAATAGCTATGCCAGGGTGGAAACACTTAAAGAACATTTAAAGTCTACATGCAGGAGACCTTGAGGGACCACTGATTTTCTGGAGGGCTTCTCTGACAGGCGCCCATCTGTTTTGGGAAGGAGCAGAGATGCTCTGTCTCTTCTACCACCTGTAACCAGTCTCCAGTTCCTCATCTTGTCATGCCAGGTGTGGGAGTATGTCAGGGACAGGGTGCAAAACCCCAGGACGTTTGCTGCCAAGGATCAGGGATGAATAATCCCTGAGGACAGTGGGGCTACCCAGCTGGGCTTAGGGGCGCATTGAGATCTCTGGAAAGAGCAGTCACTGGGGCTCTATATCAGTTACTTGTCTTGTTGCCGAGACAAAAGCATCTGGCAAGAGCAAATTAAGGAAAGAAGGGTTTATTTTGGCCCACAGTTCCAGGGGACAAAGTCGTCATGGAGGGGAGATCACAGTGGCAGGTTTTGGCAGCTGATCACATTGTGTCTGTAATCAGGAAGCAGAGAGGGATAAATGCTGGTGCCCAGGTTGCTTTCTGCTTTTCATTCAGCCCAGGAACCCAGACCATGGGATGGTGCCGCCAACCCCAATTAACTCAATCTAGAAATTCCTCAGCAGGGCACACCCAGAGGGTTGTCTCCTAAATGATTCTAGATCATGTCAGATGACAGTCAACAGTAACCGTCTCAGGGACAACCCATGTCTGATTCTCAGTTGTCCCCTAGATGATTCTGGATCATATCACGTTGACAATCAACTCTCCCTGCTTGGTTCTCCACTTTTATGATCATGTTAGAGCTAGTCCCGCCTCCTTTAACTTCAGGAATGAAGCATGGCTCATAATCAGTCAACTGGTGTATTTCTTTCCCTTAGTCACTTTGTTTGGCTCAGAAGTGTTCAAGAGGAATTGTTTCTGGTTGCTTAAAAAGAACTTGGAGCCAGGGTATGTAACGAGAAATCATGCAGACCATGGGTAATTAGTAGAGTAAGACATCCTTCCTCCCTTGTGTCTTGTTGGACATGTGCTTTATCAACCACTGCGAGTTCAGCCTCTAAGATTATTAGCGCTGCTAGATCACTTCATCTTTTATTTGTCTAGATTTCCAGGCATGGTGTGTGATGCAAACGGCTCAGTTGCTAAAGTGCTTGATGAGCAAGCTTGAGCCCTTGCGTTCAACTCCCCAGGACTCAGGGAAAACTGGTTGTGGTGGTATGCATTTGCGACCGTAGAGTTGGTAGGGAAGACCAATCTTACATTGGAAGCAGGTTCCCCAGAATTTTCTGGATAACCAATACAGCTGAAATGGTGAGCTTTCGGCTCAGTGAGAGACCCTGTCTCAAAAAATAAGATGGACAGTGAGAGAGGAAGCTACCTGATACTGACTTCTGGCCTCTACAGATATGCTTGAAAACCTGCACTGTATCTATGCACACACACACACACACACACACACACACACACACACACACACACACCTCAGTAGGTACTAGTGGAATGAATAAATGGGGAACTAGGTGGTGCCTCCTGAGCACTTTGCCTGTAAATCAGGTAGCATTATGTAGATGTGGTGTTATCCATGGATCATACTGTTTCATTGTTTATCACATCAGTGGCTAATGTGACGCAGGTACATATAATTAAGTAGAAAGTGGGGGGACAGGTAATACCACATAGTGCCCAAGAACTCAATGTCAGAGTCTCCTTCCACTAGACCTCTACAACAGCTGCCCAACACCACCTTGTAACGGAACAGAGACGATCCCACCAGACACGATCTATCCTGAGGGACTGCATGGAACTGGTGCTGGACAAAAGAGAGGGGAGCCTCTGTATTCCGCGGTCTACACACTGGTGGGCCGTGTGCACCTTAACAGGTGCCCAAGCCTAACTAGTGCAGACACTCTAGAGGTAACCCAATTGCACATGTAGAGAGATGTGGGAGAGGGAGGAAAATTGGAGGAAGGGGAAAACAGGAAGAGTAGGAAGGCATGTGGGGTAGGGGTAGGTAATGGGCGATGAAAACACATAAATTCATGGTTAATACAATTTAAAAGTAAATTAAGTTAATTTAAAAATTAAAATTTTTTTATTATTTATTCAATTGTGAGTGTGTGTGCGTGTGTATGTATGTATGTGTGTGTCTGTGTGTGTAGAACCATGGGTGAACTCTGGAACCACCATGGACGCCTCCACCTCCTCCTTGTTTACTCTGCCCCGGGATTCACAGGCTCCGCCCTACCAGGACCAGAAACGCAGGCCGCCCCCGCTTCCGCCTGGCGTCTATACGTGGGATCTAGGATCTGAACTCAGGACCCTCCGCCTGCAAGGCAGAGGCTTAACCCCTGAGCCACCTCTCCAGCCCCCAAAATTAAAAAGATTTTAAAAACTTTATTGTGTGTGTGTGTATATCAGAGGGCATTGTGTATTCCAGTGGACGACCAAGGATAATTTGGGGGTATCATTCTGGATTGTTTCTACCTCCTTTTTGCTTTGCTCTGAGATTTCCCTGGCTTTGCCCACCAGAGCCAGATGTTCAAGCTGCCAGTGTTTCTACCTGGCATTTTTATGTGGGATCTGGGACCTGAACTTAGGATCTTCTATTTCTGAGTCAGAGTCTTAATCCCTGAGCCATCTTTCCAGCTCATAATTAGATTTTTTTACAGGAAAATAAGTCAATGAGAATAGTTAATGGGAATTGTGCAAAAACAAGTAAGAGGTGGGTTAGATGTGAAAGAAAAGATGGCATGTAGTTTGGAGATGTATTACCCCCACGTTCCCACTATAGTATATTCTCTAACTT
>JALPQD010001032.1:28843-71343 GCA_023101885.1 Typhlomys cinereus | reverse complement strand
CTTGATCTCTCTTTTCTCGCTACCTTCAAACTCTGATAGCCTTTATTTCTTTTGTTTCTACAACTACCTTCTGGAGACCTCTCAATGGTTGATCCTTTTGTATCTAGCTTATTTTACTTAGAGTACTATTCATAAATTTATTCATGTCAGAATTCCTTCCCTTTTTAAAGCTGGCTAGTATTTCATTGTATGTATGTGTATATGTATTTGTTAATTTATTTACTTATTTGTTAAAAGGTACTGGAGAGGGGAGGAGAAAGAAAGAGAGAAAAAAAGCATGCACCTGCTACCCAGGTGGAGGTCAGTGGACACCTTTAGACATCAGCTCTCTCCTTCCACTATGTGGCTTCCAGAGACTGAACTCAAGTCCCTAAGTTTGCAAGCAGGCACCTTACTTGCTGAGCTATCTACTGCCCCCAGCCCATTGCATGTTTTAATCAATAGCTTTATCGGAACATGGCCACATCCACGTATATAGTCTATGGCTCCTATAGTCACAATGTCGAGTAGCTGTAAGGGACCCAGCCCGATAACGACCATTGCACATTGCAGAAAAAATTATCTATCTATATCTATATCATTCTGGTTTCTTTCTTTATGCATTGATGGACATTTCTTACTTAATGCTTCGGAATAAGAAGCATTATTGGGGCTGTTATTGGGGCATGTGTTTAGAGTGGAGAGAAGCCGTACAGGTTTTTCTCCGTGGTTGGGTGAGGAGTTGGGGGGCTGGACAGCCATGAGAGACAGTGGATTGAATTCTGCTGATGGTGGTGGTGGCTCTGCACTGAAGAATGAGCAAAGAGCTCTGAGATTCGCTGGGACTTCTGTGTTTGTGGAGGGCGTACGGGACTTGGGAGAATTTCATGGCCCTATTGACGAAGGAGCTGGCATTCTAGGCATCGTCCAGATCAAGCCTCTGATTTGATAGATTTGCACAGTTTAGTCTCTGCCTTGGCAATACCTTGACTGAAGGATGGTAGTGTTCTGCCCTGTGAACTGAAGGACGGGTAGTGTTCTGTCTTGTTTCCTTTGTCTTCTGCTGGGAAGTCGTCATCCAGGGAGCTCTGGAATCCCTGATGGCAGGAGTCTGCGAGTCCTTATTCTAGGAGAACAACTGTTGACTCTGAGCGTCTATCAGTCAGAGTCTTGGAGAGCCGGATGTTTTTGCTGAGATCTGGCATGGGGAGGATCAATGCCTGTGTTAATTCATTCACATCTTTGTGTTGGGCGTCCCTTAAGTTTCCCTCTTCTTCTCTTTGGACACCCCCTCATTCCTATGAACTTGGTGAGGGGCCACTGCTGGCTTCAGCCCCCCCTCCCCAAAGGGATGTGCCCAGGATGAAGACGGGCTGTTAATGTCTCTAGCCCCAGGGAATGACCTAGGGATTGCCTTGTGCAATCACGAGACTTCACACCACATGTGGCAAAAGGATTTTTTTTCTCTTATAGATCAGGGATCATCAAACTTTTTCCGCAATGTGCAAGTTGGTCAATATCTTTGGTCTTTATCCAGCTGGTGCCTTACAGTAACTTGACACTGTGGCTAGAGGAGCCATAGACTATACATGTAGATGTGACCATGTTCCAATAAAGCTATTGATTAAAACATGCAATGGGCTGGGGGCAGTAGATAGCTCAGCAAGTAAGGTGCCTGCTTGCAAACTTAGGGACTTGAGTTCAGTCTCTGGAAGCCACATAGTGGAAGGAGAGAGCTGACGTCTAAAGGTGTCCACTGACCTCCACCTGGGTAGGAGGTGAATGCTCCTCTCTCTGTCTCTCTCTTCTCTCTCAAATCTCTTTCTAACAAGTAAGTAAGTAAATTAATAAGTATAGGCAATGGGCTGGATTTGACCTATTGTTAACCTTTATATTAATTTGAAAGCACTGGATCTCACCTTGTGAAACAGCTGCAAACAGCCGAGCGTCAAAGCAAGGAGCCCTTGTAATTTTTGCAGAGCCCTGGGCGCAGTGCTGCCTGCAGTGTCTCCCTCACACATAGCTCGATCATCCCTTTCATTTTTAAGATGAGCTTTTGCTGTCAAAGAATTTGTAACCCCTATGGACACTCTCTAGTGGTTTGCTCTAGAGAGAGAGAAGAGAGAGAGAAGAGAGAGAGAGGAGAGACAGAAGAGAGGAGAGAGAGAGAGGAGAGAGGAGAAAGAGAGGAAAGAGAGAAGAGAGAGAAGAGAAAGAAAGAAAAAGGAGAGAGAGGAGAGAAGAGGGAGAGAGAGGGGGGGGGAGAGAGAGAGTCTTAGCTGGTCAGAAGCAACGAATTGCTTCACCATAACTCCTCCAAGATTTCCATTCCCTGACCTAGAAGGAAGAGCAGGATATGCTCACCATCTTCTTCCCCAGCCTGCATCTGTTGTGTATGCCAGGGTCACTTATGCAAAGCACTTTGGATCATCTTTACATCAGCATGAGAAGCCCACTTGTCTTGGGGGTCTGGGAGACTTGGAAGGGACCAAGTGGTTTGTCCCTGGCTGCCCAGAGGGGCAAATAAGGAGCCAGAGGCCATCCCATCTCTGGAAAGATTTCAGATTAGATCTCTCTTCCTCCCCCCCATTGCTGGGTTCCTTACAAAGAGGTCAAGGAGTACAGAAATGGCCTCCATGTTACAGAGAAGGGGTGTGAAACCAAGGGAGTCCGGGTACCTGTCACCGGGTACACTGAGAGCGTTATGAGTCAGCGTGGGCCTGTTGGCTGTAAACAGTCTCCGGCAATTCTTTCAAGTAAATTGGCTTGTGTTGTAGTTGGAAATCTCTCTGCAAATGCTAACAATGCAGCAGTGCTTACATTTTATATGTGTGAGATTATGACTCGACACATAAAGTAAGAAGAAAAAAATGCAGCTGGCAGGAGTGGGGTCGTAACTGTGTCCTTTTTTTTCTCCCTCCACTCCTTGCCAAAGCTGCTCCCCAGTTTTGGAGTGGAAGAGCTTCCTCGTGGAGAAACTGAGCAATAAAAGTGCAGACTATTGAGTGGACACATGGTGCTCTTATAGGGATACTGAGAAAGACTTTCTTCTCTCTCTCTCTCTCTCTCTTTCTCTCCTTGGATAAAACTAAACCAAAGACAATCTCTGGGGACACTGCAGCCTGTTTTTTTTTTTTTTTTTAAATAAAAATGGCGCCTACCAAGTGCTCTTGCATTTAGGATATGAAAGAAGCCAGGCTTCCTCTCTACACCACAGACTGAGCTGCTAGACAGAGTTCACTTTGCAGGATGTGTGGGCAGAATTAAGGATGCAAGCGTGGGCTGAACTGATGGAAGAAGAGTAAAGGAAGAGCTTAGCTTCTCCTGCTGCCCCCTCTCACTCTCCCCTCCCCCCTTGGCCTTTCCTTGCTTGGCCCTGAAGTGGAAGCGTAAGAGGGACCTCAAAGAGAAATGAGACCAGATCTAGAGCCAGGAGGTAAGCAAAGGGGCACAGAGAGGTTGAAAGAGCAAAGGAGATGCCAGTAAATGGAAAACACACACACACACGTGTACATAAGCACACGCATGCACGTGCACACACACACGAACACACGGAAATGCTTGCAAATTCATACATGGAAGAAGTGAGATGAGAGACAGAAATAGAAAGAGATAGAGATGGAGGCAGAGACAAATACAGAGATAGCCAAGATGGAGAGACAGAGAAATAGAGATAGACCCAGAGAAACAGATTGAGAAAGACAAGAGATGAAGACACAGAGATGGAGAGATAGAGACAAAGAAACAGAGAAAGAGACAGAGATAGTGAGACAGAGACAAATAGAGATGGAGAGAGGCAGAGAGGAGGAGAAAGAGGAGGGAGGAGGGAAAAGAAGAAAGGGAGAGAAGTATGAAGTGAGGTGAGGAGAAATTCTAGCCATAGAATCTGAGCTTTTCTTAGGGACTTTTACTGTGACATTCAACTTGAGGAAGAAAACTTAACTTTCCCGTTTGCAACCTGTAAAGCTCATAGGCTGTAGGCGGCGGAGCAAGAGACCGTTGGAAGAATCATTCAAGACTCCCCCCTGCAGCCTGAGGATGTGTTGCCTCCAGAGATCCAGAGTCTTTGCAGTGGCATCTCAGATGTGGTCCTGGGATCTGACCTCAGCATCTACACTGAGCCCTCATAGTCATGGCTTGAAATCCCCAAATCCCCTAGTAGATGGACCCCCCCCCCCGGGGTCCTGTGTCAGTCTGTACCGACATGCTTGCGGCTCTCTGGCAGCCTGGTTGTGCCAGCGCCACGTGCGGAGGGCACATCACACTTCAAAACCACACTCAGCGTGGCGGCCTTGATGCGACAACCATTCTTTGAGTCAACATCCTGGTGACCTATGACCTGGGTTGAGGCTGTGACCATGGTAGCCCAGAAGGACATCAACAGTGTAAGCAAGCACAGGTCACACCTTAAGAGAGACTATGGTAGTTACATGTGCATAAAAGTTGTCAGTATTGTAAGCTGATCATAGACATACTGTCTTGGAGATTCTTCTATATATATTCAAATAAATTGGCGTGACTGTCTGTCATCCCAGTACTTGGGGGAACTGAGAGTTTGAGGCCAGCCTGGACCGAAGTGTGCACACACACATATGCACACTCACACATAAATGCACACACACACATGCACATCCACACATAAATGTACACACACACATATACACACCCACACGTAAATGCATACACATGCACACACACTCATACTCATACATATGCATATGCACACATACCTCCCACACACATACGTCATTACTGCCGACTGGTGAAGCATTTTCCATCGTTCAGTTGTACCAATGGTGCTTTAGCCAGCATCCGCATATATCTGTTTGTTTTTTTCTCCCCTTAGGTAATGAGAGAGGCAGGTTACTGCATTGGCGGAAGGGGACGTTGCCAAGTTAGTTTCTGAGTCATTTCGCTCAGATCTTCTCATTGTCCTTGGGAAAAACAGGGCAGGAGCACACCGGGTATTTTGCAGAACCTTTCTAACTGGGTCTGATGGTGAAGGAGGGTCTCAACTTGGAAGCCAACCTGGGCTACAAACAGAGATCTCAAAAGGATAAGACAAAACAAAACCCAAACCCCAAACAAACAAACAAACAAACAAACAAACAAACAAACAAACAAACAAAACAAATATCAAATATCAAAACCGAATGTTGCTAAAGACTCCATAGCAGATAGGACAGCTATGGCCAGGAAAAATAAAAAGTAATATCCGTTTCTCAGACATTCCTAGTATCCTTATCCCAGGAATCAGTGATGTGCTAGGTTACCTTGCACAGGGGAATTAAGGCAGTAGGTGGCCTCAAGGTTGCTGACTACTGACCCCAAGGGAGGTTAAGGGAAGTCTTCCCTAACTGTGGGGAGTGGAGGAGTAGACAGATGACAGGATGAGCATCAATGTAAGCCTCCCATCATCATGGGGAGTGGAGGAGGAGGAGGAGGCAGAGTGGAGCGCACTGAGGTCAGGAAATGACCTACGAGAAAGGGGGCCACAAGCCATGAACTGCAAGGGACCTCTAAAGCTGGAAAGGGAAGGAAATGATTCCATCCTCTGAACCTTCAATGCAACCATAATCTTGCAGCCACCTTGATCCTAGGCAGGGCGGCAGACTGCAGATTCCTGAGTGTCCAAGTCAGTAGTGACTTGTTACTTGAGATGATAGGAAACAAGTCCACCCATGATCTCATACCCTTCCTCCTTCCCTTCATCCTCAGCCTCCAGGATGCATTCAGAGGGTGGTTCAATGCAAATAACAGGCTGGGAGGATGGGAGAGAGATTTACAGGGGTCCCAGACCAGCATGCTGTGTTCGTACCTGCTGCAAAGAGGATCACACCTGGACCCTAGACTCAAGTCATGCCAGGACCCAGTCAGTGTTCACTGTTATTGGAGCCGCCTCTTATCAACCCAAAGATGGTGCCTGCAAACATCCCCAGTAGGTGGTCTGTTGGAAAAACCCACCCACAAGGCAAGGTTTTCGCGGGAGAGACAGAAGCTGTCCTTGGGCCATAACCACGGATGCGGCTGCGGCTGGAGCAGGCAGAGTTCTGGCTTCCTTTGTGAGTGACGCATCTTTGCTACAAGGTCATCCCGGGCCAAATCTCCATCTCCGAGAGCAACTCAAATGCCTTGTCTTGTCAGGGAACTAGCGGGGGAATGAGCACTAATGGTATTGGTTTTGTTCTTGACTGCTGTGTTGTAGAATTCCCATTCCATCTCACCTTGCCCTTCTCTCTCCTTGTCTCTTCGCCTTCCCCTCATCTCTGCACACCCAGCCTCTCTTGCTCCTGAAATTAAAAGGGACTAGCAAATGCTGAAGCAGCCTTGACACCATCTCCTAGCATCAAACGCTCTGGCCTGTCTGGGCTGCTTCTGCCGGGGGCGATGAGCCCTGGAAGTTCAGAACGGTTGTGTAACGGGAAGTCTCAGCCCTCGGCATCTGTGGGCTGGGGCACCCGAGCATGAGAATAACATCAGGCGGCAAGGATCAACTTCAGACTCAGTGCAGAAAGAAAACACCATAAAGATATTTCCATTGGTAAAAACACCAAAGGCTTAGCTCAGGGCTGTGAAGCTGTAGCAGCTGAGCAAATCCAACGGAAAGATTTCTGTCTGCAAGTCATGGAAGGGAAGGATAAAGAATGTCAGCTACGGGGGCGGGGTGTCCTGAGGCCAGGTACCACCACACACAGTCTCTTAAGCCCTAAGATTTCCATCTGTGGAATGGGCCGTGCGGGAGCCTATCCATGGACTGTAACAGTACTAATGCCACACTTTGCAAACAGGCACCGATAAAAAGAGGAGCTGGACACACTTTGCATTTTTTCAGCTACAGATGATTCCAGGCTTCTGACCGTGGGGAAGCCACCCTGCATCTGTGTGTCAGTTGTCTTGAATGTCAAGTGCGCATGTCCTTCGCATGAGGGCGGGGCCTAGCCCCCAGCTGTGCGCCACACACGTCAGCGGTAGAAATGAGGTGGTCTTGGGTTCCCCACTTACACACGAACCTGTGAAAGTCAAGGCCATGGTGGGCTATGAGCTTCAGGGGGATACCTTTAGATGGGTTGGGAATTCTTCCAGAGAGACTAACCTGTCTCCTGCTACCTGTCAGCTTTCTCCTTCTGGATCTGCCACATTCTCTTTTTTATCTTTGTGGGGGTGGCTTTTGCTTCCTTCCGGGGCCAGCGATAGGTAAATTTACGTTTTTCTAGCTTCTTGATCCAGAAAGTCAGAACTCCCAGGCAGAAAACTCATGGAGAATTGTGACTGGTTTAGCTTCCATCTTGCTTCTGCGCTTGAATGAATCACCGTGGTTTCAGAGCGGAGGTCCTACTGTTGGCTTAGCTTCACTCATATGACTGAAGTCATGTGGGGATGTTGGGGGGCAGGGAGGTGACCGTGCAGCTCTAGCCATGTGACTGAGGGTTTAATCATGGGTTCAAGTTTCAGTGAAGGCCCAGGTTCACCCTGAGGCCTTGTGATTGGTTCCGCTTTGGCTCCTTTTCACAATCCTCTTGGGAATCTCACTGCCCTCTGGGAGGGTGGGGTAACGCGGGAAGGAATCAGGTGATTGATATGCTCCACTCTGCTGCTCCCATAGCCAAGCAAGCAGGAAGACCACCACCCCAACAGCTCAAGGCTCCCCCAGGAAATCCACTTGAGAGCGGCTATCTCTCCAGACTCCAGAAACTCCAAGGCAAATGGACGTTGAGAATCACAGCTTCCACCACTGAGTAATTAGGCGGTGATTGTTGTTTATTTGTGCGCTGTCCTGTAACTCCCCCTGCCTGGGGCGGATGCTGGAGCTTTGGAAGACACAATTTCCTCCAAACTAATTTAGTTTTAAGAGGAAAATGAAAGTTTAAAGTAGTTGAATGTTTCGGGGGAAGCCATAATGGCCGGGGAAGATTGGGCTATGTGAACCAATAAAGCATCCTAATCCTGATAATAACTCAAGGCTTAACTCTTCCCCTCCTCAGACCTGTGCTAGTGTTGACACACGGTACCAGCATGGGGTCTCTGGAAGACCGGGCGACGATGGTTCTTTCTCATTCACTTCAGTGCGTTGGAAAAGTAAACAGTGCCATTTTGGAACGAGTAGAACCATCCAGACAAAGCAGCTGGCACCATTGTCTGGCCCTATGTGTTCACTGTGGAGCTTGTTTTGGTTTCTGTGACTTGGACAGCTCAGGGCAGACCTCCTTTGAACAGAACATAGGCTGTAGTGGGCAAAAAGGTTCCAGTTAAATGTGACCACGCGTGTTGCAGTTCACCTGCATTGTTGCTGACAGATTACCATCAAACAGCTGAAGGGAAGAAGGAGTTTATTCTCTTACAATAGACTGGTTACAGGAGAGCTCGCACCAACATCTGGGCCGAGGGAACTGGCCACACCATCTGCACATAACAGCTGAGAGACGGACGATCCTTACTTGCCAGACCGGCATGTCCAGCCAAATATACAGAAGGATGCCTCTTTCTCAAACAGTTCCCTCCATTTTATTCACCTGTCCTGGGACTAGTTCCACCCACCTTAGTTAGGCTGAGCCTTCCCCATCAGCTAGACAATCTCCTCCAGGTTCGCTCTGGGCTTAATTCAACGACGAATTCTCTACAGATGTGCCCAGAGCTCAAACCCTCAACCATCAAGGTGACATGTGTGCCTGACTGTAACAAGGCGAACCCTCTGGGAATCACATTTCTCGCCAGCAAGATGGAGAGAATGAAGAGGAGGTTGTAGGGCTGCTGGGAAACTTAGGTGGTGAGGGGCACCTGGCCAATGAGAATGTGGAGGAGAAGGTGGGTGCAGGCAGGAGATGCTAAGGGCACAGAGAGCATTTACCTGCTCTGCTTGAGTACCTACTATGTGTCACGCGTCTGTTGGGTTGAAGGCACCATGGTACCCTAAAAGGTAGACCTAGTTCAGGAAATTCTTAATTCCACTGGAGAGACAAACAGAGGCGCCAATCCTTCTGCCCCTCCAACGTGAGAATGGATCCCAGGACTGGCGAGTGGAGAATCCTATTTGGAAAGTTCTTGGAAGAATCCGCTGGAGTTTCAGATCGTCCAGAAACATCATGCTGAACATTACTAGCCGTGGCTCAGAACCAATAAGCCACCTGTGCAAGCAACATCCCGAGTGTTTCTACTTCATGGGACATGTGCATTTGGCCTTCACGATGTCTTTTTGTCCATACTTGAGTTGTGATCATGGTCTTGAGGGCCGGGGAATTTGTGTGTGTGAATCCTGGTAACCCCAGTAGTGGTTCTCAATGCCATCCTGTGACTGAGAAGCACAGAGTTCACACTGACAGAATCCTGTAGGTTTTGGGGCTTAGACACCTGAGTGAATCTTAGCTCTCTTGCATCTTGATCATGTGACTTTCATCATGTTACATAAGCCTATGCTGATTCTCAGTTTCTTCTTTCTTGATGTTGATGATGGATATTTTGGAACTTACTTCATAGGTTTTTATAATTGATGATGGATATTTTGGAACTTACTTCATAGGTTTTTATCAAGGTGTTTGTTCAAGTCCCAGTTGCTGTTATCTCTTTGGCAACTACAGAGGTTCTTTGGGTCCTCTTTTTTTAAAAATCTTATTTTTCTACTTTTACAAGCATATTAGATATTCATCCCAGCTTCCCTCCGTCCTAACTCCTCCCTTACCTTTACCATTCTCTCCCACTCCCTCCAACCCTTCCACCTGTATGCTTCTATTTCCCTCTAGCTTGTCTACTCCTGTGGGGGCTCAAGTCTCCATGGTATATCAAGTTACCTCTCTTCAGGCCATCCCACTGATACATGCATTTCCCTTCACTCATCCAGCTTTAGGCTTAAAAGTTTCCACTGTGAGTTCCCATTCTATGGTTATAATAGCAGCTGCCTACAGAGCAGTTTGATGTACTATCTTCCTACCTATAGGTTTATTGGCTGTCTTCCCTATTGATCTATTTCCTTTCCTTTTTTTTAGGTTCTTGTTCTAGTTTACAGTAACAGGGATTTTTGACAAGTGAGTCTAGAGTTCTGGGTCCCTTTCGTACCCTAGTTTATTGTCTATAGTCTGCACAGTAAAGTTTGCACAGTCATAATCATCAAATCACAAATGCAAATTAGATCGCATTCCTTTTCCTCTCAATAACCTCCAATGTCTTCTCACTATTTTTATTTTTTCTTTTCCTTCTCTTTTTTAATTTCTTTTTTTCCCCCTGAGATAGCATCACATGTAGCCTAGGCAAGCCTCGAACTTATTAGGTCACCATGGAAGACCAGTCAGGTTGACTCTGGATCCCCCTGCCTCTGCCTCTTGATTTAAGATGTGTTGAGATTTGAACCCATGACATCATGCATGCTAGGCAAGTATTCTACTAAGTAATCACTGCTCTTAAATAAAACCCCCATCATTCTTTGCCTTTTGCTCCTTCCCCCAGTCAGATCTCTACTCTTCTCTCTCACCACTGTGTGTCAGCTCTACGAGCCTACTTGTATGTGTCTCGAAAAGCTTGGAAGATTCTCCCCACCTCAAGATGGTGCTCTGGGTGGAAACTTTGTGTCTTCCTTTTCGCAGGACTGATTTCTTGCCGGCTCACTCTCAACATGGCCTCTTTGGCCCGTCCCGTCTGAGGCTCGTCCCTTCTCCCTGTCTCCTCCAGGCTTCCTGCCTCTGCTCATTCAAACCGATTTTCTTACGTGGTCACTGTTAACAACTCTGTTGCCCATGGGTTTCTAGATTCCAGAAGGACAAGACATCTCGCCTGGTGTTTACTTCTGTATCTTCAACATTGGCATATACCTGATCACAAACATCTGTTTTCAGGATGCCAGCTGCCTTCTCTGTATCCAGCTCTGCAGTTTAGTTGTTTACATGAAGTTTGAGATGCCTCCGTGTCTAGGGAGGGCATCTTCCATCTTGCCCACACCGAAGCCTCACATGTGGCTCTTTTTTTTTTTTTAATGCTTTTTTTTTATTTATTCAATTGTGCATGTGTGTGTGTGTGAGTGCGTGTGTATATGTGTGTGTGTGTGTGTGTGTGTGTGTGTGTGTGTAGAACCACGGGCGAATTCGGGAACCACCATGGACCGCCTCCACCTCCTCCTTGTTTACTCTGCCCCAGGATTCACAGGCTCCGCCCTACCAGGACCAGAAACGCAGGCCGCCCCCGCTTCCGTCCGGCTTCTATACGTGGGGTCTAGGATCCGAACTCAGGACCTTCCGCCTGCAAGGCAGAGGCTTAACCCCTGAGCCACCTCTCCAGCCCCACATGTGGCTCTTGAACATCTTTCTTGCCCAAACTCCTGAACTCTTGCTTCCTGGTAGCTTCTAATGTTTCAGGTGGATTACTGTCTGCCTTTTATTGCATTTTGGTATGTGTGTGTGTCTTACAAAACAGCTGTAAGGAAGTCCAGCAATCCTTCTTGGACTGCCAATCTTGAAGAGAAATCTTCACTTTAGTATTGTGTTTAATTTTTTCTTTCACTTTAGAGTATAACAGTTTCATACACGAAAACAACAAATTTAGTTCATTTTCAGCCCAGAGTAGTCAATCTAATTCCCCTTCTCCTTCCCAGTCAGGCTCCCTCTTGTTTCAGCATTTGCTAGTCCCTTTCCATTGATTTGGCCACAGATTTTATCAGGGTTTCCTGTACTGTGTGTGTGGATCAGAGCAGCCTGTATGTGTCAGTACTCTGTGTACTGTGTGTGTGTTAGAGTGCCCATGCCTTTATTGGAGCACTGTGCATTATATTGTTATACTGGAGAGTACACCACTGAGGAAAGGAGCTCCCCTCTGGGTTTTGTGGCACAGTTTGAGTTTGCATAATAGGGCTCCTTTGTCCCCAGCTAATTGGGTTGGGGCACCTTGATTAAATGGCCATGCCTCCAGGCAGTACGTGGTGACTCACCTTTGTAAACAAAGCTTTCCCCAGAGAGAGCGAGGCAGGAATGTTGGCTTCCAGGGCTAACTTCCTCCTGAAGCTGTTCCTGTCTTGGCCAGCTTGGAGCTTCCGCAGTCCAACAGTGGTGGTGAGCTGGTTGTAAACAAGTTAGTTTTCTTTTAAGATTATTAATGGGATCGGAAGGGAAGGGGTTGCATAACACCTGGGTTACATTTGATCTGTGATTCATGGCGAGGGCAAGGAAACACCGCTAATCAGATCTCCTGAGATTTGTTAGATGAACGACCTGTTCCCGGCCTTGATTTATATCTGGTCAGAACCCTGGCGACTATGGGGCTTGGCACCTGCCTAACTTCAGATGTGTTTCCTGCTGCTGCTTGACCCGATGCATGCTGTTTTGGCCTATGCATGTATTGGATGAATTCTGGTAACCACCAGACCTCTCTGGCAGGCTAGAAGTGATGTCCAGAGTGAACAGGGACATTTTGAAAGAAGATTCTATGTAGAAGCACCACTTTGAGTAAGAATGAGCCTCAAAGATTTGAGAAACAGATCCATGGTCCATGATGAGGGCAAAGAGTTAGGGAACCCCTACACACGTGCACATACATGTACATATACATGCACACACATGTGCATATGTATGCGCACCAGGGCTACACACATGTGCATACATACACACATGTGCATATGCACACACACAAACACACACACATATACATACACACGCATACAAGAACCAAATTCCAGAGATGTCTTTCTTCAGTGCTTGTTTGAAGCTTGTGTGGTCACTTCTGTCAGGTTCCAATTTCCTCCTGTAGACACAGTTCCTTGTCCCCTTCTGTGCTCTGCCACAGCACGGCATTCATGTCTCCGCGATAAACCACGCTTTTTGTTTTAGTCTCCATCTCCTTGTGTGCTTTACTGTAGCATGGGCTGAACATATCTTATTCTTCCTAGGTAGAGATGCTTTGCACAGATGCTCAACGAATGCTTGCAGCAGAGATGGAAATACATGGTCTCCTCAGTTTAGACGTTCTGTTCATGGCAGACATTGCTAATCGACAGTCGAGACTTGGAGTTTGTCTTAACCTGAAGCTCCAGCAGACAGGTTTGATTGTGTATCATTGATTCGTGGGTGAAGATCCTTGCTTTTCTTCGATTGGAGGGTTTCTCTACTTGATGCTGCCCAAAGTCTCTGCCTCAAAGCACTTGCTTCAGGGACTTTGTGAAACTCTGGGGATGGTGCCCAAGAACTTGGCTTTCAAAATAAGGACTTGAGGTGATTTGGGGACAGGCTAACTATGGAGACAAACTAATCTAGCTGTCACTGTCTTGGGCTGCTCAGATGAGTGAAAACTGCATAATTTAGTGTTGGGTGCACTTTGAAAAATATTTCAAGAAAGGGAGAAGGGAGTCTGTTCTGGCAGCTCCCTTCTTTATCTACAAGCTTGTCCATTTGCAATGGAATATTCCAGACTTTGGAGGAAACTCATCCCACACCCCAGATCTCTGCCCTGAGAATTTCTTCATTTTGCAATTTGCATGTCATCCTTGTGCAGGGACCATATGCATTATCTGTGACATTCTACTTTAATACGTGTGCTTTTGAAACAAACCCGAATGTTTCTTTACTTCGCGTCCACTTTCTTTGTATCGGATGTGGCAATCTCATAACAATTAAAAGAAACAGAAATCTCAAAATTCCTTTGAAATCCCCACCTCTAGCCAATGAAGATGTTTATTATCAAGGAGTCAGGATAAAAGTCTTTGGAAAGCAGCCAAACATGGAAAGCTTGTGTGGCAAGTGGATCTACCTGTTTTCTGAAGACTGAACCCAGGGATGATTGTACCTGCTTGCTTGTCTGTCCTTCATTCCAGTGTTTGTGCAGAACCTGAGCTTCAGTTCCCAGTTCTAATCCTGGATGCATCCTCTTTCCTCGTAATCCAGGATGCACACCACTTGGTTCCTGTACAGCCTCTCTTCCAACTTGTATTCTCATCCCAACCTTGAATTCTCTTTTAGCCAAGTGAGAACTAAGTATTTCCTATGGTGTTTGGAGAAAGGGTTGAGAATGCTTGATGGGTTGGTGGTAGGTCTCAGGTAAACAATATGGTTGGATAAATGAAAGGAAGAAGAGAAGATGAAAATAGAATTGTGGATCTGGAGAGATGATCAGTGGGCAAAGGGCTTGCTGCAGAAGTATGAAGATCTGGGTTTGAATCCTCAACTGAACTGAAAGCAGGATGTATGGTGGAGTGAATCTGTAAGAACAGTGCTGGGAGGTATGTGTGCCGGGGAGGAAGTCAGGGAGAAGTGGATCCCAGAGCTTATAGGCCAGAGAGTCTAGAGGAATCAGAGAGCTACAGGTTTAGTGAAAGGCCCTGTCTCAACAGTAAGGAAGAGAGCACACGTACTACCATACACACACAGGAAAGTGCATCTCATATGCATGTATAGACACATGCAAAATACATACACACATAGAAAGTATAAGAGAAAGAAAGAGGAAAGAGAGAAAGAGAGATCAGAATTCTATTGTTCATTTTGTCTCTTGAGTACATCAGGTCAACTGGTCTACCTGACTGGATACACCAATACTAGATAAGCAGGAAAGAACTGGTTTTTGCATGCTCTGATTATGCTACTTTGTACCTCCCTCTATAGCTTGTTAATTTTTATTTATTTATTACCATCTAACTATGACACCAGCTACTCTCTCTTTCTTTTTTATACTTTTGTAGTTTTATGTATGAATACTGTGAATTTGTGATTTTTCACCTATTTCCTAATCCCATTTCCCATCCTCTTCCCATTACAACCCTTCTTCTTCCTGGCCAGTCTCCCTTCTATTTTCTTGTCTTTTTACACGTCTCTCTTGCTTTTGCTGCTGAGTGTTGATAGAGATTTGAGGAAGAGGAGGGAGGGGGAAGGCATGGTGAGGGAGGGACATGGGATGAATGTGTTCTGGAATTAGGATTGGTGGCAGTTACACAACATTAAAAACATACCCAAACCCATTGAACTGTACAGTTTGATAGGTGAATTTTTATGACATGTGAATTATATCTCAAAAATAATTATAAGAATCAAATGTGGCCTGGGGCTATTGCTCAATGGTAAAACACTTGTCTATCATGTGTGAGGTCCTAGCAGGTTCAATTCCCAGCACTGTCAAAAAATCTTATTCTATAGTCTAAAGTCGTTGAGGTCTGAGATGTTTCAGTTTCATATGAGATCAGGATTTCTGGAAGGATTCTTGATCCTTCTTGTGAAAGTCTTGCAAGAATCCCAGACTTCCTTGCGGGTGTATATCCCTGACTCCATCTGCTCTTTCCTTATGCATGTCTTTCCTCTTGACAGATTACCACCTGCCCAAACCCTTCTATGCCATAAAAGCAGAATGAAAACTGCCTACTGTGGAGTCCTGAATATCTATCTTTTCCTGAAAAATATATTTGTGTGTGTATTTTCATAATAGCACTTGTATAATATTTTGTATAATGAGCTGATCACCTTTCTGGACTGTGGGTTCCTTGAGAGCAGTTTATTCACTACGTTACTTTCTGTGGGAAGTGGTATAAAACCAGTTGTTTTTTTTAAAGAGGGAAAATGAGAAGTCTAGTGTTTGGACATGTTTTCAGATGTGATTTCTTCTGGGCTCAAATCTCTCTCCCTAGTTTGGCTCTGCTTCTCAGACTTTTTTGAAGGTTTATCTTGTGCGTACAGGTTCTACCCCAGGGGTAAGTACAGCCCTGCTCTTCTGGTAGATTTAGTTCTGTTCCAAGATTTAGCTTGGAATGGCCCTTCTCTGGAACTGTCTTTGTAAGTAGGAACATGAGGGGCTTTGAGCAGCCGATCCCACATTCACTCCCAGATTTGAGCAGAATTTGGTTGGACCAAAGAGCTCTCATGGCTCACGGGCAAGAATGAGAGTCACTTTTAAAAGGAAATTGGAGTGGCTTTGCTAGATCTCATGGGTATCCACTCCAGTTCATTTCCCTAGCTCTTAGGATGACGTAGGTATGTAGTGGACATCTAGTAAGATGAATCTGAAATACAGCCCAGGAGTCTAAATCATCACTTGTAGGAAGGAATGAAATCCTGGAAGAAGTGCAGTATAGAGTAGATGTGTGATGTTGAGCCCTGGCTGTATTTGGACTTTAGAATGAATTCTCTGGACTCGGGATTGATGCAGGGACACAGGGTCTGCCTAGCACGTGCGGGGCTCTGGTTCAGTCTCAGCACTGTGAAATAAAACAAACAGAACGACAAGAACTGCACACTCAGAAGGTCATTTTTATCATATCTTCTAAATCAGCAAATGCTTCCGATAGTGCCCAACCTTTCAGTTCGGTGATACAACCATGGTTACTCTTAACAGCCAACGAAGAATTTCGATTCTCCTTAGAAAAAATTTCAAGCTACATCAATAATTTGCCTGGAATTTTGGGAGTTTCTAGATCCCCAGGATTCCCGAGATGAGCATCTTTGTTGTGAGTAAATGATGCCCACTGCTGGACTTTGAGTATTTCATGAGCCTTCATTGTTTTTGCATTTCCTTTCCTCCTGGAAGTTACCCCAACTCAGGACTAGAGGGCATTGTGTAACCGCAGTGAAGCTGTGTCAGAGGCGGTTGCTAGAGCTCTTTGGATTTTTTCACACAAAAAAAGCTTGTTCACTGCTCAGTTAACAAGTGAGTTCTTCCTGCTCCCAGGAGGGAACGAAGTCAGCCCCCTGTGAAGAAAAGGATGGGGACAGGGGGAGAAGCAGCGCCTAAATGTTTCCCTCATTTGTATGTTGATGAAATGTCGGCCATCTCCCCAGAGTTCAAGTGCCTGGCTTGGATTGATTTCGCAGCAAGGATCCTGGTGTGTTGCGGTACGCTGCAGATGAGGTTTGGAGTCCCAGGCCTGCCTCTGGCTTCCTGTGGGGTTTGGGGAAGGCCCCTTCTCTTCACCAGTTTCAGTCCTCTTATTTCTAAAAATGAGGGGCTAGATTAGGTGCTCCTCACTAATCAGGCTGTGGGATGCTTTTCTAGTCAGACTATTTCAGGAGTGGTAAAGATAGAAGAAGGGAAAAAATGCAGCCTAGGAAGGCCATGCATGCTAGATTCAGAAATGAGCATATCAGGAGATCCCATGAGGAAATTCAGCAAGTGACTTTGGAGAGTTGGAGAAGGTCGCTCCACAGGACTAAACAGTCTGCATATCAATGCTGTCTGTGTATCCACCCAGTAGCATGGACTTAATCTCGTCACTCGCTTCTGACCAATAGAGTAAAATGGAGGTGAGGGTTGAAGACTATGTTACTCAGAGATGGCAAAGTCCATCTTGCACAGTGCCTGACTTGCTGCTCCTGATAGTTCGTAGCTGCCATGCGGTGAGCTGCCTTCTGGGCCAGGAAGTGAGGAAGGCCACTAGCCAACCATCACCGAGAAACAGAGACTCTTAGACAGTTGGTATCGAAAAATAAATCAACAGTGAGCGAGCTCTGGAACTAGATCCTTGCCCAGCTGAGCCTTCGGATGAGCTTCTGGCCCTCTCGGACAACTTAGGTTATGTCTCTGACCCTCTTGGACAGCCTGATTGCGACTCTGAGGGGGCCTAAGGCAAGAGCAGCTGTGAAGCTGTGCCAGGGTCCCTGATCCACAGAAGCTGGAAGACACCAGTGCAATGGGCTGCGGAACAAAAGACAATGAACGCAAACTGAAAAAAAAAATCAGTGATTTTAAAGCAGTTCTTTTTTCGTCTTAGCGTGTTTGTGTCTGTGCATGTAACAGCCAAAGAACGGCTTTAGGTGTCATTCTCCAGGGGCCATCCATCTTCGTGTTCTGAGACAGCGTCTCTCTGTGGCCTGGAACACGGTGATATGCTGGGCCAGCAAGCCCCTGTGATCGTTCTCTCTCAGTCTTCCCAGTGTTGTTGGGGTCACAGGCGGGCACCGCACCTAGCTTTTCAAGTCTGCACAGCAATCACTTTACTGACTGGACCACCTCACAGTCCTTTACCCCGTCCTCTTTCTTAGTGGTGGGTCATTTCTCTAAGACTCTGGCCATCTGTAAAGGTCTTGGTGTTTAAATGAGATTATGTGTGAAGATACACAATGTTGGGAACATGATTAATAAATGGGAACCATCATTGCCATTGTTACCATCAATATCACCATCATCATCACCATCACCATCACCATCACCATCATACCACCACCATCATCGTACCACCACTATCATCATACCACCATCATCATTTCCCTCCTTCTCCTTGGAATCCAATCATACAGATAGAAGCCAGTCATTGTTTTCTGCCTTGAGGACTTTCATGTATTTTTCCAGAGTCATGACAATCATGTGCAGATCGACTGATCAAACAGAAAGCCCCGTCCTCAGGCAATATGGACTAGTCCAAGTGGCAAGTGTTGGTTAAAAAGGACCCCACTGAGCTCTTTTCTAGGATTTGCGCAGACTTGCTTCCAGAGAGGCAGGAAGGAGCCCCCTCCTCCTGCACGGTTTGGAACGTGCAGGTATTCCAGACAGATGGAGGGATCTTTCAATCTTTCTCAGACCAGAAGTCAGCTGTCATTTTATGCAAAGTTCTTTGATATTTATTTTATTTCCTGTAGAATACAAATTTCAGCAATCAGTGAAGCTGAAAAAAACTCTTCCAAGAAACAACTACCATAGGAAAGAAGCTTAAAACCCCTTTAAAGTCATCCGCAAATAGTGTCTCAGGGGTTAATTGGCCTTACACTCCCCCTCTATCAAACCTTGCTCCAAGCGTGCCACTTGTGAACTCTGGGACCTGAGGCGGCTCAGAGTGGGCGCTTTCTCTATTCCTGTCCTCAGAGCAGAAGCTCCACTAGGGATGTGCAGGTGGAAAAGACACCTATTCTCAAACTTCCAGGCAGTTTCCTATGCATCATGTGGAATTCAGCCTCAGAGGGCGGAGACTGGGGAACCCTAAAGCAAGTTGGTCAGCCAGACTGGCCCTATGGGTAAGTTCTAGGTTGGGCTAGAGACTCTGCAAGCACATGTATCCCACGTCCAACTCCCACCCAATATGCATGAAAACAGAAAAGAATTTTAGTTCTGGAACTAGACAGCCTATGTCTTCATCTATGAAAAATAGCAACTTCTCGAGAGTGTGGCATCCCTCCTCCCTTCCCGGGGGACCCTCTGTGATTCATATGCAATCCCCCAGTGCTATTCATGCAGGTTGCATGTGGCACTTATTTTGTCCAGTCTCTCCACCCCCTGCCCAGGAACATAAGCTCTGTGAAAACAAGGATCCCCCTCCCCCTGCAACCCTCTGCCTACTTCCTGTTTTTATCCCCTCTTGGGCTGTGCTCAAGGTATGTCCATAGCTATTCAGTCCACGATAACCCCACTCCACTACTCCGGCCCCCACTTTGCTGTTCAGTGAACCAGTTAATCTCTCTGCAACTCAGTTTCCTCAGTAGTGAAATGGGGGACAGGAGTTACATCCACCTCAAAGGATAGGTGGAGGATGGAAGGGCTAATGCTTTGGAAAGGTTTCACAGAAGGTCAGGGACACCCGAGGAGCTCAATAATTGTTAACTACTGTTATGTAACTCACTGCATGCCGAGCTTTCAGGGCACCAGCGATGTTGCTCACTGTGCCAGTATTTGTTTTGCATCTATTACCTAATGGACTCCTTTAAGCACCCATTATCCTCACCTCCCAGATGAGGAAGTGGAGGATTAAAGGCGCTGTGGTTTGTCATCATGGCCCTAAAAAGCGTCTGGGGACGGCATCTATCTCATGGGCCCCCACGAAATCATCGAAATCATCGTCTCCCATTGTCCTTCCATGGAAGCTAGCACCACACCACTTTGGCATTTCATACTTTCTTTTTATTAAGCTTTACAGAATCAGTGTTGGTCTGCAAAAAGTCTCCTTGACATACTCCCTTAATTAATGTCACTCTTAATGTAAAGCCACATTAATAGGACTGCAGTATCCCGAGGTCCCAGGCAATACAATGTGCAGGACAGTCTGTTTATATCCAAAGCATTTAAAACAATCTCCCTTTCCCTTCTTTCTCTTTCTCTCTCCTTCTCTCTCACCCATCAGTTTATACTAATGTTGTTGCAAGCCCCGATTTATCACGCAAGGGATTAAGAAAACACGAAGGGCCAATTTAATGACAGGATATAGTTCATTATTTATTTCTACCATGTAAATTATAGATTGTCATAAATTTTTTATTCTTTGGGTGCCCACTACCTAATTCTAGGGGAAAATAAAAGGAAGAAGCTTGCATGACCAAGAGCATATGTCTCATCTTGGGCACAAGAGCCATCTCTTTTGCCCCCTGATGGACGATCATCTGTCAGAATGAAAAATTAATGGCTGCTTTTGTAATTCATCATCGCCTGCCTCTGTTCTATTAAAGCCTCCTCCCTCCCTTTGCTTCTCTTTTTGCCTTTCTCCACCTAGCTCAGTGGCCTGCCTCTGTTCACCAGTTAGTGACTGGCAGGCAGAGAAATGGAGACGTGGTGTGTGGATAGGAACAAAGGGAAGTCCTATCTACTGTGACCCGACCCCCGCGTGGTAGGTAAGTGCCCTACCACTGGCGACCACCGAAGCCTAAAATCACTCAAACAAATTGATCCCTGTTGTCACATAACATCTGGCAAAGACGGGGTGTCCCTGAATCGTTACTGCATCAGGATGCTATGGCCTAGGAGGCTGCTGTGGTGCATGTACTATCAATGGCGTCCTGGATATTCTTCTCCTCTACAAGACCCGCGCCAGGCAATGTGGTGATTCAATACCACCGTGATATTTGGCAGGGGAACTTACCCGCCCTCAGACCAGGAGATGGAGCCTCCGAAGGAGAGAGAGCATCACCGTGTGAAGTGTTTCCTGGAGGGAGATACCACACAAGCATCTCGTCACCTCAGATAGTTTAATGACAGCCCAAAGTAATTACACCCATCAGACTTGGCAATGAATTCGTTGGGGTTACTTACAAGAAATGGGTGAGGGTAACTTAAAGAAGCATGGGTGACCCCAAAGCTGTCGCACTAGGAAGTCTTATCCCCAACATGGATAATGGTTTCTCCATAGCTGTAGAGATGGCTTCCCCATTTCAGTGAACCCTCCCCAGCCTATATGCTACACTCTAGTCCCTCCTGAGACCCCAAGGCCACATCTAGTTAGGGCAGAATTGCATAGAGATGACTGAGAGGTGAATGAGGGGGTAGCCAGAACCCCAGGTGAGGGTCCAATGATTTCCCTAGCCCTCCTTCTCTGAGGGAATATCCACCGTCAAGAGGTCTGAACTTAGGGTCTCTTGCAAATAGCTGTAGCTGGTCAGACAAGATGGCGGCTGTTTGCTTGGAGGACTGTGTTCTACAGCAACGACCTCACACTAGGTAAAGTTGGTACCACTCTAAAGACCCAGGTTCCCACACACTGAGAGGAAGTTTTGTTAGACTATGTCTTGTCATTTTTATTTTCCTTCAGTAAAACTTCTGCTGCTCTGACTTCAAAATCCCTTGGAGAACTGAAGTCGTTCAACTCGTCCTTCCTGGGCTTTGTGCAGATCTTCACGATCTCACTTCTCCAGGCTGGGGAGACAAGTGTCTTTCCCTTCCACAGGCCCATCGGTGTCTCCTAGCGTTACTGTCTCTCCCTCCTGTCGTCTCTGTCTTGCTAGTATGCCAACATGCTCACCGGTTCCGCGCCTAACACCCCTCTATGCACAGCCCCCCCTTTCATTCGTTCTCCTTCCCTCCTGTTTCTTACCTAACGATTTAGAAAGAGTTGCACAGTCTTATTTTCTTCCTTTCTCACCTCCCACTCCTCTCAAGTCACTGTTGGGCTTCCAACATTCCCATCATGCTCCTTTGCTTGACGATGTCATTTCCATTGGCTCTAGTTTATTGATTATCCCAGAAGTCATTAACACGTGTGGTACTGTTTTCTCCTTGAAACACCAAGGCCTCTGGTTTCTGTTGCACCCAAATCCCTTGCCTCCTGACATGGGTTCTGGTCAGTTCGTCTCTCTCTTTTTTTTTTTTTGTCTTGTATCAAACTAATAATTCAATATTTTTATCAAAATGTAGAAGTTTTTTTTTGAAACTTTTTAAATATTTATTCAATTGTGTGTGTGTGTGTGTGTGTGTGTGTGTAGAACCACGGGCGAATTCGGGAACCACCATGGACGTCTCCACCTCCTCCTTGTTTACTCTGCCCCAGGATTCACAGGCTTCACCCTACCAGGACCAGAAACGCAGGCTGTCCCGCTTCCGCCTGGCGTCTATGCGTGGGGTCTAGGATCTGAACTCAGGACCTTCTGCCTGCAAGGCAGAGGCTTAACCCCTGAGCCACCTCTCCAGCCCCTCTTTTGTCTCTTTTTCTGGAACATTTCTTCCTTCAGTCTCGGTGTGTATCATAGGCCTTTCTAAGCATTCATGTGTTTTGTCCTACAGACCACATGTGCATGTGGTCCTAAGGACTTGACCATAGCAACCCCAACTGCAGAGGTGACATGCAGACGGGTCACCACAATCCTGTCTAAAACAGCCCAGGCCATCTTTCCCCCCCATCGCCTTGCCTACTCTTTTCTCTCTCAGTGAACTGCACCATCACGTTCTCTTTCTTTTTGTGACTTTCAAACATTTTCACGCAGGGTCACATAAGGCCATTTTCAAAGTACACATGTGCTGTGCGTGGAGCACACACCCACTACTTCTTGATCCGTAGTCGCCCTTCTCATTGGTCCCTCTCGTTCTCTCCGGGAGCTTTGCTTCTACTTTCTATTTAATATAACTGCAAACTTCGGGGTCCACAAATGAGGGAAGACAGGTGTCTTTTGGGAGACTGACTTTAACTTACTTAATATGCTGATTCCCTGTGGCATCCATTTTCCTAGTAATCCACATAACTTCATTCTTCTTTGTGGTGGAGGAAAATTCCATTGTGTATTCATATCACTGTCATGGTTAGGTATAGGGGTCAACTTGACAGTTAAAGGTTCAAGCTCTGGGCACATTAGTAGATAACTGATCGTTGAGTTAACCCCACAGCAAACCTGAAGGAGATTGTCTAATTGATGGGGCAGACCCAGATGGGACTAGGCCCTGAATGGGTGAATAAAATACAGAGAGCTGGTTGAGAAAGTTGGCGTCCTTGTGTACACTTGGCCAGACGTGCTGGTCTGGCAAGTAAGGATCGTCCCTCTCTCAGCTGTAATGTAGAGATGGTGTGGCCAGTTCCCTCGACCCTGGTGCTGGTAGGAGCTCTCCTGTCAAGCTGGATTGAGAACTGTAATCAGACAATCATAAAAAAAAAAAAATAAACCCCTTGTTCCCTTAACCTCTTTGATGGTGACTTATCAGCAACCATGCAGGCGATTGGCAACAACCACATTACTGGTATCCATTCCTCTGTTTCTGTAACTGCCCTGGTTGGTTGGGAATCACCCAGGAAGGGGCTTTTCATGCTCTTCGGTACACTCTTTGGCCACAGCTCTGGCTGGGTCCCTGCTTTGCTCCTGACCGCCCGCCTCTCCCTGGATAGATGCTGCTGTGTCAGTCTTCATGTGGAGGTCATGAAGGTGGAGAGGCGCGTGACCAGATACAGGGATGGGGGAGCAGGGAGATGAGGAGAGACGTCTGTGGTGGCTAACTCACGATGCCCACCTTTAAACCTTGGCCCTCAAGTTGATACAACATCCTACCTTCTTGCTGACTTGCCCATCTTGGGCACCCCTCAGGCAGCCAGCTGAGGGCCGTAGCAGTTTGACACTCAGGATCATGGGCTTTGGAGAGTTCATCCCAGCTCAACGCTCCGCTTTCCAGGGCTGGAATTGCAAGTTGCCGTCATATCCAATAGGCTTTTTTTTTTTTTTTTTCAAACGTGGGATCTAGGGATCTAAACTCACGTGCTATTGCTGGTGAGACAAAAGCTTTAACCCCTGAGCCATCTCCCCAGTCCAACTGGCATGACCTTCAAAAGTTCAGCCCTAGTGACGACTTCCACCAGGCAGCTACCACTTCGAAAGGCTCCACAGCCTTCGATGCAGCAGGAGGAGCTGAGGACATGAGCCCATGGGGACATTTCAGAGTCTAGCCACAGCATCTGTCTTCTTTAGTACGGGCTTTCTTGATTTTCACTTCGTCTTCAAATTTAACCCTTTTTGGTGTATTCTCACGCACCAAGCATGTCGGAAATGTATCCAGATCTCTGGAGGGCCAATACTTGGGCTTTTTTTTTTTCTTTTTTCTTTTTAATATTTTATCTATTTATTCTCTCTTTCTCTTTCTGTGCGTGCATGCGTGTGTGTGCACTGTAAGTCGTTGTGGAGGACCAAGGATGACTTTGGGAATCATCCTGGATTGCTTCTACCTCCTTGTTTCTTCGCTCTGGTATTTACCAGACTCTGCCCTTTACTTCCATAGCCTTTCAGATAGATAGGACTGTCTACCTCCACCTACCAAGAACAATCTTTAGATCCGCTTCTGCCCACGCAAGAGTCACCACAAAGCCCAGGGCATGGGCACTCAGAGGTCAGTCCCATTTCCCTTCCTTGTCTCGGTCGTCCCTTGAGGACAAGTCTCAGAGCATCAAGTTCTTGCAGCATCCTCCCTCATATCCTTCCCCTTTACCAGTGAGCTTTCTCTCTCACTTTAATAAAACAACATCCAGAAATAGATCGGCTTGACTTCCCAACAAATGACCACTGTCGAAGTGCTTGGTTGCCGCTTTGTATTTCTGGAATATTCAAGGAGAATTGATGATATTGTGGAGTGGTCTACTGTGAAGATTTATGTGCAGATCCAAGGAGGGTTGCCTTCTCTTGCCCTATTTTTTTAATCCCTCTAAAATGATGATAAAGATTACAAAAGAGAAATAAGCAGGGAGAGTTAATTTGAAATGAATCTTTAATCAGGCTTCATCTGTTTGAAGCAAATGTCTCCTTTGTTTGAGCAGGGCCGCAGAGGCGGAGCCTGGAGACACCATTCTGTAGATGTATCCTCAAAGTCAAAGCCATTCTGACAGAAATCAAACGAGAAATAATTTCTCCCTGAAGGAATTCTCTTTTAGCTTAATGACGGCTCCAGTGTTCCTGTTGAAATGGCATAATGGGGCTTTTTAATTACGATTCACACTGTCCAGCGTAATGGCAAGACTTTCACTTATTTATTTTCCCCCACCCTGAGCTCGTTTGTTGAGTGAGTATTGCCAAATGCACAGTTTACCCCAAGGTGAGAAAGCAAATTAACTTCTGAAGTAGGTGCGTGGCCCACTATCTCCTTCATGAGAGAGGAGAAAGAGCTGACCAGGCCAGTGGGGCCTGACAGAATCAAACTAGGGCTGGAAATTGATTTCCCAAGGCCTCAAATCAGAGCCCCGAGCTGAGTCATGGAGTTGGGTGCCCCAAAGTAAAAACTGAAACGTGAATCTGAAGCACCTGTAAGAACGATGGACCAGGTTGGTTTGCCTATCAAACGAGAAAACACGCAGGTGTGATGCGTTGGGAAGAGCGACCCTCGTCGGGTCTGTGCTTGCTCTGCAGAGTTCACCTCAGTGCCCCCTGTAGCCACAGTTGGAGACTTGAGGCAAGGGGGAAACCTGTGTGTGATAATTAATCCTGGGTGTCGACCTGACCACGCCTGGCATCAACTAAGATCATCTGGGAGACCACCATAGAACAGGAGACTTGGGAGAAGAAGAGAGACCCCAGGGTGCTTGCAGTGACTTAGCTGCCTCCAGCTTCAGCCACCGGCCAGGTTGCCTCCACCATGAGAGACTTGTTTCTCCCCTTTGAAACTGTAAGCTGAATAGCTCTTTTTCCCTTAAGTTGTTTGACCTGGAGTACTCTCTCACAGCAAGAGTTAAAAGCAACCGTTACACTGTTGTAGCGAAGAGTTGTGGAGACATGGAGTCGGCGTCCTATGTTGCTTCTTTCTGGTCCTGAGACTTGTCAAAGTTCTGTGTGTGGACATGTGGTAAAGAACAACATGATGTAGGAATGAGTCATGGGACGGCTGAATGCTGAGGAGGAGGAGGGCGAAGGGGAGGGGAAGGAGGAGGGGGAGGAAGAGGAGGACCCCTCTTACACACAGGGGTCTGTAAGAGAGCTGTTGCCCATTCCCTGCTAGATTGCTGATGTTGGCTCTGAACAAACTGACATCTCCATAATGGTTTTTTTCTTTGTTTCTTTGCTGACCAATTAACTGAGTTAGAGTCCTCCTGTCAATTAATACGCCTCTGAACCAGAAGCTTAGGCATAGCCATTTTCTAGCCAGGCGTTAGAAGAAGAGGGGAAATGTCTCACTTTTCCAATTTGCTATATGCAATGCAGAGTCAGAGCATTTCTAGCTTACTTTGGTGTTTAAGAATCAAGAGCTCAAAGGAAAAATATGGGAAGGAACCAGCTGCCTGTTTTCTCTGCTGCTGAGGTTTCTTCTATGCCCCTACTGTGCAATTCTGGATGGATGTGGGTCATTACCAGGGAGGGCGGGAAAGGCGCTGAATTAGTGTAGGAAATGACTGTAATTTTGAAGTTTGCAAATGCTTCGTGAAAACCTCCCTTCTGCAGCCAGTATCCCTTGGAACGTTACTTACCTCTGTTGCACCGATGAGTTGGTCATGAGTGTCATGACACATCACCGCCCATCCCCCCATGAGTTTGCAGGATCCTGCCTGGTCACAGCAGGGTGAGGACAACAGTTATTACCTATTAGAACAGAGTGTGCCCAGTGTGTTCAGAGATACTGTAAAGTTATGCACACGAATCTGGACACATATGATGTGTGTGTGTGTGTGTGTGTGTGTGTGTGTGTGTGTACAAGAGGACACCTAAGTGTGTCTGCAGATGCCCAAGGGTGACACTAGGAATTATCCTGTATTGTTCTACCTTATTGGTTTGCTCTAGGGTTTCCCAGACTCTATCTTCTAGGGCCACTGAGAATTAATCCGAATTGTTCTATCTCTTTATGGCTTTGCTCTGGGTTTTCTCAGGCCCTGTCTTTCAGGGCCAGAATTATATCACCACCATATCCACCTAACATTTTTTGGTGGGATCTGGAGATCGGAACTTGGTTCTTTGGTTTTAGAGGCAAAGACTTTAACCCCCAAGTCATCTTTCCAACCCATGTATGGCTTCTGATCCACAATTGGCATTGCATATTCTGACGTGTTTACTTCCTCCTTGCACACCTGAAAGGCTAGCCTTGGTTTTAATCTGCATGCTGGATGCTCAGTTATCTGTGTGTTGTAGGAAGAAAGAAAAGCCTATTGTACAAAAACACAAGTCTGTGCAACAAACAGGCACTCAATAAGTGTTTATCAAACATGACTATCACTTTGGATGACTTGAGTTGTACCTGTGATCTTTATTTATAAAGCTCTCTTTCCTCTTTTATCTTATGAATTAGTAATAAGTTAATTAGAGTTCATAATTTTCCATTTTATGACTTTGTCACATCCACAGGTAAGTCCTCTCTAGAGTAGAACTGGAAAAGACAAGAACGAGAAGGCAGGAGAATTAGGTTATTCTGCATAGCGCATAGTGACCTGCAAGGAGAAAGGATTTGTTTTGACCATGCTGAATATTCCTATACAAAACTTCAGCAGAGGAGGACCCGTGCTTATGGGGGTCACTGAGCCTCACAGTGGGGTGCTGGGCCTTTAGATGTTTTTATCTTTCATCCTGGAGGCAGAGATTCATGCCGCTTTTGTAAGAGCCTGACATTCAGAGCTGGTTCAGATACCCAGAGTACTAGCAGTTTCTATCTGTGATCTAGACAGAAATGGCACCTCCAGAATTTTTCAAAGTGACATCTACGCTGTCTCAAGTAACTTCTCCCCTGGTTTTGACCGTGCATTTTAGAATCATTAAAATGTGACCTCTGATTTGCATGGTACTGGCGATATCATCTCCAAACCTTACAAATAGGGTCTTTTACTTTTTTGTTCTTTCAAGGGGCAAGCAGTTCTTTGTCTGCTATGAAGAGCATTCTCTGGTACACAGCTGGTGTTCCGCCGTGCTGGTCTGAGTGTCTGTTACCTGTGCTGGCTCCTCTAATCTATCTAATAACTCCCCTTAGTTCACCTCTCCCCAAGTCACAGCCCATTCCACAGTGCGAGTGACGGGGGCGCCTTTGAAGGGCAGGTGCCTGTCAGCAGGCTCCTTGCTGGTTTCGTCCCCTTCCTGCTAGGTGGCCATGTGCCACTCAGTTCGTGTCCCGAGTCCTGGTTCCGTCGTATATAAAGTGCAGATGAGGATTCTTGTCTTTTCCACCTCACTGAGTTTCAGGGAGAATTATATAAACTAGTAGAAGCCAATTAAAAATTCTACAGTTCTATAATGATATGAGAGATTATGGGGCGTAGTTAAAGCACAATCTATGCGACTCATTAATGAAGTTACCCCTCAAAGCAGTCCAGTCCTCCCTTTCGCACTACTTAATACGACGAGTTCTTACCTGCATGGTGATTTAATCATTTTTCCTTCCACCATGCTAAGGGTCTGCCGGGTCTGCGAACACTCTGGCTCTACCCATGGTGAATCGTTATCGGAGGTGAGTGGATTTAGCACTGCGGCTGTGTCCTGTATTACGCTGTGACTCTCTGTGAAGGCAACATCTGCAGGATGGTTAGGTATGGGCATACAAGCTGGAGGAACATCAGGAAGAGGCCGAGGTTTGCATTCTGAGCAGCTTGAAGTTCTGGCAGCTGAGGTGGAGCGTTGGTGTTAATAGAAAGTTCTGAAAGGAAGGTTAAGTGTTTAATTTTGAGCTTGTGTCATAAGGTAAGGGCTGGGGAGATGGTTCAGGGGGTACAGCCTCTGCCCCACAAGCAAAAGGACCTGAGTTTGGATCTCAGAACCCATGCAAAAATACCAGGGGGTATGACTGTTGTCTGTAATTCTGGCCCTGGAAGGCGGAGCCTGGGAAACCCCAGAGCAAAGCAGTAAGAAGAGCAATCCAGGATGGTTCCTGATGCTACCTTTGGGCCGTCACAGGCAGATACGATCAAGGGCCCTCTTGTACATCCCCCACACACATAAAAAAGAGAAGGCAATTATGGAATACTAGGTTCTAGGAGTCCAAAGATCCTTAGAAACCGACCCACACCCAGAGGTGTCTGTCTGAACCTCTCCAGGGAGCAGAGCAGTACTGGTGGGGAGGTTCTCTGCGTCGCTAACTCCCTGTTGGGTCGACGCTGACCTCGCTCCGTGTGGCTTTCTCTGTGGACATCCAGCTCCGTTCTCCTGCACATCCACCAGCACATCGGCTTCCTCAACAGTACAGCATCGAGTCTTCTCCTCCAGCAAAGGGTCTCAGTCTCCTAAGGCATCTGAACGAGATCGGGCTGCCCATCAGTCGTATTAGTGTGACAGAGCTCTCTCGGGACGCTGGTACTCAGGCACTGGCCTGATGTGGCACGTGCCTTGGACCCAGAGGTAGCTGAAATATCAGATATCAATCAACCCCTCCCCCTCTCTCCTCTCCCCCTCCCTCCCTTCCCCTCCCTCCTTTTCCTCCCTCCCTTCCTTCCTTCCTTCCTTCCTTCCTTCCTTCCTTCCTTCCTTCCTTCCTTCCTTCCTTCCTTCCTTCCTTCCTTCCTCCCTCCCTCCCGTCTTTCTTTCTTCTTTTTTTCTTTCTTTCTTTCTTTCTTTCTTTCTTTTCTTCTTTCTTTCTTTCTTTCTTTCTTTCTTTCTTTCTTTCTTCTTTCTTTCTTCTTTTTCTTTCTCTTTCTTTTCTTTCTTCTTTTCTTTCTCTTCTTCTTCTTTCTGTTTCTTTCTTTCTTTCTTTTTTCGTCTTTCTTCTCCTCCTCCCCACCCCTCTCCCTCCCCATCCCCCAGTGCCTCCCGCCCCAATTCCCAGAGAGTCCTTTCTTGTGCATGTCTGATTTTCCTCTGGGCCCTCCTCTCCAATGACGTACAAGGACCCAGTGGCCTTTCCCTGAACCCTTTCCCGTGTTCCCCTTAGGTATAGGAACACTGCTGTGGCTGCCAATCCTTGACCTCCAAGGCTCTTGGTGCCTTTAGCAGATTCTTTCTTTCTTTCTTTCTTTCTTTCTTTCTTTCTTTCTTTCTTTCTTTCTTTCTTTCTTTCTTTCTTTCTTTCTTTCTTTCTTTCTTTCTTTTGTCTTTCTTTCTTTCTTTCTCTCTCTCCTTCCTTCTTCTCTCTCTCTCTTTCTTTCTCTCTCTGTCTCTTTCCTTCCTCCTCCCCCCTCCCTCGCCCCTCCCCCTCCCTCCCTCCATTTTTCTCCCTCCCTCCCCCTCCTTCCCTTCCTTCTCCTCCTTCCCTCCCTTTCCCTCCTCCCCTCCTTTCTCCTTTCCTCTCCTTCCTTCCTTCCTTCCTTTCTTCCTTCCTTCCTTCCTTCCTTCCTTCCTTCCTTCCTTCCTTCCTTCCTTCCATTCTCCCTCCCTCCCCCTCCTCCTTCTCTGTCTCTATCTTTCTTTCTTTCTCTCTGTCTTTCTTTCTCTTTCTTTCTCTCTTTCTTTCTTTCTCTCTCTCTCTCTCTTTCCCTCCTTCCCTTCCTCCCTTCCTTTTCTTTCTCTCTCTCTTTCTCTGTCTCATTACGGTATTACCTAGCTATGTCATTGTCTCCAGTGTCAGGAGAACATGAGCTTTATAGGACTCCTTTCCTTTCTATTTTGTGGAGCAGCTCCAGTGGCGCTGGTATTAGCTTTTCCTTGAAGTCTTGGTAGGATTCAGTAGTGAGTTTGTTTGGTCCTGGGTTTTTCCTTTGTGGGAGACTTTTGCTGCTGCTTAAATCTCGTTTGTTTTGTTTTTAATGCATCTGCTTGTTATTTATATCTTCTTGTTTAAGGTTTGGTAAGTCATACGCATCTAGGAATTTATCCTTACAGATTTTGCAGATTTTTTTTGTTACATACAGTCTTAAGAGTTTTCTAATTATCCTTCTGGCTTTCATTGAAACCTGTTGTAATCCCCCAGTGTTCATCTCTTATTTTATTAGTTTGGATCCTCAGCTATTTTTCTTTTGGTTAATTTGGCCAAGGTATTGTTAACCTTAGTTTTTTTAGAGAATCATTTTTTAAAAATTTTGATTTTATGTATTGTTACTTTTAATCTCCATTTCATTGATTTCTGTTCTGATCTTGATGATTTCTTTCAACCTTTGGGTTTGATTTGTTTTTGTTTTCTAAGACCTTGAATTGTATCATCTAGCTGTCTCTGATTTTTTAATGTAAGTACTCAGATTATAGTCATGAACTTGTCTCTTAGAGCTCTGTGTCCCAAAGGTTCTGGTGTGTAGGTGAGCACGGAGTCCAGGCTTGGGTAGCTGCTGTGGCTGCTTTCCAGAACATACCAAAGCTGTCCTGTTACATGCCAAGGAGGAATACTTCTCTTGGTGGAGCGCCCGCAGGTCCATCTCCTCCCAGGGCCCCTACTCAATTTCCCTGCCTCTAGGTGCTTTAGAATGGCAGTCAAAACTTGTGGTCTGGTCTCCCCCGAAAGGGATCCTCTGTGTACGTGCCAGCGGCTGGATTGACCCGCTCCCCCTACATAAGTCTTTGTTCCTGCACAATAAAGTGGACACTATCTTTCCCCCGCAGTGTCTCCGGTGCCTGTCTCTCTGTCTCTTAGTGGCGTCGTGTCCCGTGAATAGCCCTGGCTGGGCTGCTGTCGTCACCATCAGCTCTGCTGGTCGCTGCTGCTGCGCCCGCCACTGCAACGCTGGTAAACTGTGCTTTTATTTTCACTGGAGTCTAAGAACCTTCAAAATTCCTTCCTGAATTCTTCAATGACCTGCTGGTCATTAAAGAGTGTGTCTATTCTCTAAGTATTTGCAATTTCTCCTTCCATTGATTTCTAGTTCCATTCCACTATGATCCGATAAGATATAAGAATCACGTCAATTCTTTTGTATTTGTTGAGACTTGTGGTCTAAAATGTGTTCTACCTTAGCAATGGTCCCATGAGATGCCAAGTAGAATGTATATTCTGTTTCTGTTGGGTGAAATTCTCTGTAAATATCTATTAAGTTCATTTGAAGTAGCTGTAGTATAACTCCGAAGGTTTTTTTTGATTGTTGATTTTTAGTTTAGATGACCAACTGAAAGATGAGAATAGGGTATGAAGTCACTCATTATTACTCTATCCGGGTCAGTCAGATGCCTTATGCCCACTGGTGTCTGTTTTAATGAAATAAAAAACTCTAACATTTTATGTAAATGTATATTTTTTCTTTCTCCTTCCCTCCTTCCTTTCCTTACTTCTTCCTTTCTATATAGAGAGAGAAAGAAGAAGAGGGAGAAGGAAAGGGACAGGGAGAGAGATTCAAGGTGAATATTCTGGGTAGATAACTAGCCAGTCCTCGTATATCACCATTACTGATCAGCTTGGTGTCAATTTGTTAATATTTGTGATCGCTGAACCATCTGTAGAGAATGTGGTCATTCCTAGCGCAGTGACCAGCACACACAGGAAGACCACGCATGAGTTTTGTGGGTCAGGCTCAGAGGTTTGTGGATATGCATCTGCACGTGTGCGTGTGAGCATGTATGGGAGCTCACTCACGTCTCTGGAAGTGTCTGTTCTCAGGCACAGCTGGGAAATGCAGAGAGGCTGTGGCTGGGCAGCTGGATCTTAGCTGTTCTACTGTAGAAGGGGTGAAGGGCGCCAGATGCCTGGTGCCAGCACCATACACACGGGGCGTGGGGCCGCAGGGCTCAGACTTCAGGCCCACAGCCTGGTGCTCTTTTCTCTTGGCTCACACTCGGCTGCCTTTATCTCCACAGCTGCATCTTCTGCTCCATCCCAGCTCACAGTAATCCACCAGACTCTCGATAAGCCAAGTATTTGCAGTGCTGAAGTCTTTCTTGCCCCCCACCTTTCATGTACTGGCTTCCTGGTCTCTGAGTTTATCATCTCCTGCAGACATAATGCTCACCAGGAATTTTTTTTTTTGAGACAAGGTTTCAGGTAGTCCAGGCTGGCCTCAAACTCACTGTGTCATCCAACATGGCCTGAAACGCATGGTCCTCCTGCCTCTGTCCTGATTGCTATGCCACGGCACCCAGCAGGCTGTGTCTTCCGGGTTAACCCCGTGGGATTCGTTAGCCTCTGGGCAGCAGTCTGGCACTATCTTCAGGTTTGGTTTTCTCTGTTGGCCGAGGAGAGAAGAGAAACCATGCAAGTAACCTTCCTGCAAATATTTTTTAAAGAAGAGAAAGAAAAGCGAGAGACTGCTGGCTGGGCGCAGCGCTCTCGCCATCGATTGGGTAATTGGAAGCCCTCGGGTGTGAATCCTCATTAAGGCAGAGGGATATGAATCATTTTCTAATGACACCGCTTCGATCCCAGCAGCTCAGCATGCAGCCTGCCGCCACGGTTGGGCTGCAAGTCAGGAGAGCCGGCGGGGTCTGCAGCCAGGCTGCCTGCCATATGTTGTGGCTTACAATTAGCAGGTGCTGGGGGTGTGGGATGGACACTGGGGTGGGCAAGGCAGCTGTTTCTGCTGGGGAAGCTCTCACGGGCCTTTCCTGTGTCTCGAGAGGAGGAAGAAGAGGGCTGGAAGTGAAGTGCAAACCCCAGGGCACTGTAGCGAGCTGGGAGATGGGGAGGGCTCTGCTGCAGACTGCTCATACCTACCTTACTAATTCTGCAGAGGGAAGACAATCCCCCCATCTCTCCTGCTGCTGAAACAATGCTAGTCCTTTTACAGATAACCAATATTATCAGCTACTTATTTTCTCAGACTTTCTTTTCACATGAAAATTCACAAACACTGAAATCTTTAGGTATCCATATTTGGATAAATTTAATACATTTGTAATCTCCATCTTTGTCATGACGTGACCTTTGTCACGCTTCAAAGACTCCTCCCATGCATTTTCTTGGTAGGACTCTAGCCATCCTCTCCAGTTGAAAAACCTTGCTGTGTGTTTCCACCGTGGAATAACTACTGTGTCCTAGAATCTCACAGATGAAATCACACAGTGCGTCACATTTTGTCCAGAGCATAATGTTTTTGAGATGCACACATGGTGCAGGCATCATTTATGTGGGTCTTCATTTTCATGGTTAGTAGTATTCCTTTGCATGGATGTACCACAGTTTGCTTATCGACTCTCCTAGTTATAGATACCGGGGCTGCTAACCCTTACCTGCTGTTTGTGAAGAAAGCTGCTGAGCATTTCATGAGGGTATCCATCCATTGCGATACTTAGAAATGCTACTGTTGGGTCATAGGAGTGGTGCCTGTTTAATTTTATAAGAAGTTGGTAGTCTTCAATTCTATAGCAATATGTAAAACTTTCATCACTCAGAATTATATTAGTAATTTTTATGCCTGCCTGCCTGCCTCCCTCCCTCTCCTTCTTTCCTTCCTTCCTTCCTTCCTTCCTTCCTTCCTTCCTCCTTCCTTCCTTCCTTCCTTCCTTCCTTCCTTCCTTCCTTCCTTCCTTCCTTCCTTCCTTCCTTCCTTTCGTGGGGATGTAATTCTTTCATTTAGTCTTTCACTTTATTTCATAGCCCACTTCCGTGATAAGCAATGATATCAAGAACTTCCTCTTTTGTAATGATATGTCTTTTAAATTTTTTTATTTATTCAATTGTGTGTGTGTGTGTGTGTGTGTGTGTGTGTGTAGAACCACTGGCGAATTCGGGAACCACCATGGACGCCTCCATCTCCTCCTTGTTTACTCTGCCCCGGGATTCACAGGCTCCACCCTACCAGGACCAGAAACGCAGGCCGCCCCTGCTTCCGCCCGGCATCTGTACGTGGGGTCTAGGATCTGAACTCAGGATCCTCCACCTGCAAGGCAGAGGTTTAACCCCTGAGCCACCTCTCCAGTCCCATCTTTTAAATTTTTTAGAAATTTTATTATTTGTTTATTAATTATTATGTCAGGCCTTTTAAACTTATTATTCCCTTCACTGACAAACACTTAGCTTGCTTTCGTTTCTTCATCTTTGTCAACGAGCAGGTTGACATGAATGTGTGGGCATCCTTTCGGTGGACTGATTTCAGCTTCTGCAGGTATCTGTTCAGTAGCATATTTCTCTTACATTTAATTCTTTTTTTTTGTAGAACTTCTACAATGTTTTCCAACATGACTGCACGGATTCACAGCACCAACAGTGTGGGAGACTCCTTGTCCACACATCCTTGTCAACACTAGCTGTCCTTTATCTTTTTTAGTGTTAAAGATTATTCTTTGATGATTTCATACATGCGTATTATGAAATTTGGACTTTTTACACCAGATATGTTTTTAAATTGTGTAGTTTGTCTATTTTTTCTGCTCCGGATTCAATGAGTGGAAAGGTCAAAATCTGAGTTCTCTGCTTACTTGTGTGGCCCTGAGCAAGCCACATTAAGTGTCTCATCGGTAAACAGTGATAAATAATTGAGCACAAATAATAGGGTGTTTGTGAGGAGAAATGAGTCAATGGGTTGACAGCACGTGCAGTTCCCAGAGTCCTCAGGGCCAGCAGTGGACAGACTTTCTGTTGTTATTGCTGGTGCTCAAAGGGAAAAGCCCAGAACTGGGGACTCTGCAGGGTCCAGTATGCGTATGCGCATGTGTATGTGAAGCTGAAGTGTGTTGATTATGTTCCAGTCCTCTCTGAAGACCACATGCTGGTGCTGTGTGGCAAAGAATGATTTCCTCCATCCGAACAGAACTTGTTGCTTTCAAATGCCCTGATCATCCTACTTCATCGTCCACATCACCCCTGAATGCAGGGCTGTGACCCTTGTTATGTGGACCAGACAGCTGAAGCTTGGAGGAGTGAAATGCCCAAGAGCACTGTCGCCATTCCCTGGTACAGCCAGGGACTGTATCCAAGTGTTCAGATTCCTAGTCCAGTGTGTGCTCTGTTGTCCTGCCTCTTGGTGAAGTTCAGTGTGCCCATCTGTCATGTGGAAGAATGGGGAATTCTGAAGTCTTTCTTGCCCTAAGACTTTGCTATATGCAGAAGAAAGTGAGTTTATCCATGCGGAGACTTCACTAGAATAAGGGGTCTTCATCTAAAGTGAAAGCAGTCCCTTCTGAATGACTAAGACCGTGTCTCTTCACAGAAGAAATGGGTTCCTTTCATTGGAAGTAGTTGGGTGCCATTGGCCCAGTGGGATAACTCAAATCATTCATTCATTCATATCCTTTTGCAAACGAATGTATACTGGCAAGCGTATTAGTCTTTTAATCACTGTGACAAATGCCTCAGAGAAACAAGTCAAAGGGGAAATGACTGATGCTTGGCTCCTCACAGTTCTAGAGGTTTTGTTCCATGGTTGGCTGGTTTTGCAATTTTTGGACTGTGATGTGGGGGACATCGTCGTAGTAAAGCAAAGGGGAACAGAGATGCTCACTTTATCGTGGTCAGGGAGAAAAAGGGGGGGGGAGAGGAGAGGAAGAGAGTGGGGATAAGGAAGGAGGAAAAGGAGAAGGAGAGGGAGATGCTGTCAGGGTAAGTGGTGACTTTGAAGGGCACCCCTCAGTGACTTGACTTCCTCCAGCAGGGCTCTGCCCCAACCCTTCTCTGAAAACGGCACCACCAGCTCTGGACTGTACTTTCAACACTCGAGTCTGAGGGGATCATCTCATACTCAAGCCACTCAGCAATTCTGGGCTAAGGGGGTTGTGATGACGAACCAGAGAAGGGAAAGGTTGCTCTCCTAGGGTTTCGCTTCCTGGGCCAAGGTAATAGGTCGTATATGGTGACAGGAAACTACTTCCACAGGACTCGGGGGCTCCCCAAAGAAGAAAGGCCAATGAGAAAGGAGAAGGCAGAGTTACCTTTCTTCAACAGAGGTGCAACGACATCATTCTCATTTTTTTGTGTGTGTTTATGCGTTTGGCTTTTCTTCATGACTTCGTCTATCCTCCTCCTTTCACCGTGCCAGACATGGAGGTCTAACTGTGAACAAGGCACACGTGGTCTTGTCTTCCTGGAGGCAGTGACTTGTGGAAGAGACATTTGGCTCCATGGTGACATCACAAGTGTATAGGTTTACAACCCGACGGTAGCTGTAAGAGGCCGCAGCTGGTGCTGCCCAGGATGATCAGAAAAGACCCAAGATGTATGTGAGGTAAACACAGACAGAAACTGCATGGAGAACAAGGACCACCCTAGCGGAGGGAGTGACTTGTTTTCCTGTGACTGGAGAGACCACGGTGTAGTCAGAGCCTTGAGGGACAGTCCTGTTCCTAGGTGAGACCTCACACGGGGCCTACAGCAAGACTTGAAGGCTTGCTGGACTGAAGCTCCGGCCTTCCTTCCTGCTTGGCAACAGAGAGCACTGGAGGGAAGATACAGCTTCATCTTAGGCTAAGTCCACCGAATTGTCTTTCACCCAGTTTATACCAATTAAAACTCTGATAGGTTCCATGTGTGAGCTCTGGATCAGCCTTCTTTCTTTGGTGTGCATGTGTGTGTGTGTGTGTTTTGCTTGTAATTGTGTGTGTGTATATACAAGATTGCACTTGCGTGTGTGTGCTAGTGGAGGCCGAAGGGTAACATCAGGAATTATCTGGATTGTTCTACCTACTTACTATTATCCTCTAGGCTTTTCCAGGTTCTGCTTTCCAGAGCTGGAGCTACAAACTGCCACCCTGTCCACCTGGCACCTTTTATGTGTTACGCAGGGATCGCAACTCAACTCTTCTCGCTTGCAGAACAAGGGCTTTCACCACTGAGCCATTTCAGCTCCTTGTCGGTTATTTTTACACTTATTTTGAGCCATGCCGTAGTTTTCCCAGGAAGATCACACTCCCCCTTTTGTGCACCAGCAAACTCCAAGGAGCACAGGGAAGAACCCCAGGCAGCGGTAGCACCAAGAGCCAAAAGTTCACGTGTCTTCAGAGAGCAAAGTCTTCTCCTTGCTCCCTCCTCCTTGACTAGAAGCAGGGAGGTGGGGAGAGCTAATGGTCCCAGCTAGTTTGTTAATCTCTCCAAGTTAAATTCCACTTAAATTGCTTTCTAATGAAAGCTGTCCAGCCGCCATCTCAGTAAGATCCTTTATGGAGTAACTGACAGGCAGAGATTGCCAATACAGAGTCATTAATATGAAGTAATGATGAGTGATAAGAGATGAAGATCTAAAGTGAACTATTAAACGACAATATCATTTTCTTGTCTTCTTCCCTCATGCACACTGACAGGAAGAGGGTCGACGTGATAATTTCATAAAACTCTCTGACACTTCCTGTTAACTCCCCTCCATTAGCTTAGGATGACAATGGGCAAGAAGAGACATGGGAAGGAGGGGCGTAGGGAATGTGCTCTTGAAAGGGGAAAGGAGCTTTGCAGCAGGACTAAATACTCTTACATCTCTAGGGCTCTAATTCCAAGTTTGAACAGCACACCGAGGACTAAGTATTTCCTTTGGCAAATCTTGGAGGAGAGAAGCTGTCTACCAGATTCTCAAAAGTGCAAGTAACAGTGGGTTTTCTCCCTTCCTTGGGTACCATGTGTTCCTGTCTCTGTCTGGTATGTCCTTCCTCTGCACCCCCTCATCTCTAGTCCACCCAGCATTCAAAGCTCAGCTAATTAAGACACAGTCAAGTTTCCTCCTGACTTGGATCCCAGAACTAAAAGTTTGTTTAGGAGTCTGAGATGGTTGGGAGTAGAAAGCAACTTCTCCCTCCCTGAAGAGTCTAATGACTCATCATCTTCAACATCATCATCTGTGTGTAGTGCTGTGTGTGTATGTGGTGTATGTATATTTGTGTTCATGTGGGTTCAGATACATGGTACATATATCGTAGAGGCCAAGAGGTCAATGTGGTGTCTTCTTCGACTGTTCTCCACCTTTGATTTTTGAATCAGGGTTTTTCACCAAACCTGGGGAACGCTGATTTGGCCAGACTAGCAGACCACCAAGCTGTTGGGGGTCTCCTCTCTAGGACTTATGGGCTTTTTGTGTGAGTGCTAGGGATCCAAATTCAGGTCCTCATGCTTGTGAGGCAAACAACTGAGCCGCCTCTCCAGATTTGTTTTGTTTTGTCTCAAGAAGCCTGAGACCCAGCTGAAGCTTGCTGGGTCACCGGTTTCTTGTAACTTGACCTAAAGGGTGAGACGGGCTAAGGTGTTTAAAGCCTTGCCTTCATGCATATAAGTCATAGCAATTTTGTTTTCTGTTGTCCTCCCCAAAGAGATGCTGAACTCTTAACCTCTGATTCAGATGAATGTGACCTTGCTTGGAAATAGAGTCTTTGCAGATATAATTAAGGTTCAAGTTAAGACAAGTTCTTCCTGAGGAAACAGTGGGCTTAATATGACCAGTAAAAGTGGAAGAGTGACACCTGAACCAGATAGATTGACCAACACAATAAACAGACACACACAGACACAAGTACGCATATACACACACAGGCTTACAGACAGACAGATTCATGAGTGTCATGGTCCTCATCAGATGCACAGAGATTGGCATCCATGTGACCGTGGAGACAGTCTATCGAGATGCCTCAACAGCTCAGATCTACCAGCAATGATTTGAAGTTAGAAGAGAAAGCACCACCTGGTTCATGCCCTGACTTCAGCCTCTAGACTCACGTAAGACTCAGTCTCCACTGTTTCCAGCCACCTAGTATGTGGCAATGAGGGTGGTTAGCCCCACCCCGCTTGAGCGAGTCTGCTCTTGAGCTCGAAGCAGCAGCTCTCAGCCTCCTTGATGGAGGAATGGAGGCCGGCCAGCCATGCCTTTTCTGCCATGGAAGACTCTATCTCCCTCTGGAATCATAAACTGAATACATCTCTCTTTCTCCCTAAGTTGCTTGACTTTGTGTCTCACAGTAAATAGGAAAGAGTGACCAGTACAATCCACCTTAGAAACTCCTTAAGTGCTCAGCATCAAAATTACCCCATCTCAAGGCTCAGGGAACAACACGGAAGAGTGGGCAATAAAAATATAAGAGCCTAAGAGTGGGGAGAGGTGCTTGTGAGAGAGAGTGTACTCCGGTCACCACAGTGCTTGCTACACCCAAGAACTCACTGCAGTGCTGCACGACACAGCAGCCATGCTGAGAACTCGCTGCAGTGCTGCATGACACAGCATCCACGCTGAGAAACTCACCGCAGTGCTGAACACGTCCGTGAGACCTGCTCCGTGGTTCGTCTTCAGTATTTCACAGTGGACGAGGGCAGATCTCAAGGGACACTATCCCACTCCAGAGACTATCGAAGACTTCCCTGACAGAAGGAAAGCTTTCTCCTTAGTGCTTCACCGCTGATACATCGTCCAGGCCCCAGCAGATACTCAGGTACTTGCCGGTACAAATATCCCAGGGGAAAACACAGTGGGCCACACGTGGAACAGGGCATGAAAGCAGGAGGGAGACCGGCTAGACAGGGAGAAGTATGAAGTGGGATAGGAGTGGAGGGCGGGGTTGCATAGTAAGGGATGAAAACACAGATATCATTCTATTTATGTATGGAAGTGTCAAAGAATAAAAATAATTAAAATAAGCAGAAATCGTCTACCTCAGAGAATATCTTTAACATATCCAGGAGAACCTTTCATGGGCTACCGTGCTTACCAGGGTCGGATAATGCCACTAACCAATCAGGAAAAGGAGCTTGGAGTGCCACTTCTGAGGAGATGCTTGGACGGCTGTCTCCCATCAGAAAGCTACAGCAAGGACAGATGGGCCACTGCTTGACCCTGGGGTGGATGCAGTCTGCCCTCAAGCACTGTGCCTCAAGCTCTTGTGGAAATTATCTTCAGTTCTACAACTCCATTGTGGTGAAGCTCTGGCCGTCCGGAGCCTGCCTGCCTCCAGCAGTCTCCATTGCAAATCGTTTGTGGGACGAGACAAGGTTGTGCCCTTCTCTCTCTGTCTTATTTATTAGCACATTAAGACCACTAATCACAATAAAAATAACGATGCCATCAAGATTATTCAAATCAGGGACAACCAATTTCAGCAACCATACTTGTGGATGGAATTATGGATCCTGCTGTCTTCCGCACTTTTAAAGGACTCTTCTCTTTCCATTAGCCTTCCACCCCCCCATCAGACGCCTGAATTATACCAGGAATTAACTTAATATGGAAAGTCACTTCTAAATGTACTCTGTTCTGCTGCCTCTGCCTTGCCCTCCAATCTCCACATCTCCCTTGGTAGCTTTCAAATGTCAAGATGGGTCATTCTCAGCCCAACATCTGACATTGCTTTGCAAACATTTTCCCCCAAGTAGCTTGTTCTTGGGGGTGAGTCAGGGCTGCATCGTCTGGGTTCTGCATTTGGTACCTTCAGCAGAGGTACTGAGTACCTGTGAAAACCCAGGATGTATTTTCATAACGTCAAGATACAGAAAATAAAATCATTTTGCCTCTCTCGGCGTCTCTGTGGGTCTCTGGGATGCAGGAGAGAGAAATTTCTCCCTGGAGGGTTAAAATTCGAGCCGAGATCTGAATGGCGAGGGGAAATCATGTTAAAGGCACCTAGGTAGTAGTGAGGTTTAGATAGAGGAAGAAGTCAGGAGTAAGAGCTGCAATACTCAGCACATGCTGGGTGGGTTGGGAGATAGACAGGTTGTGTGCTGGTGGGTTGGCATGAGAAGTTTGGTGAAGCTGGGCGTATTGAGACTGCGACTGTGGGAGAGGCTCAGGCAGGAGCAGGCAAGGGCAAATCATGCAGGACGTTGCTTCAGGACAGCTCTCCATGCTGGCTCCTGAAATACAGAAAATAGAAGAAACCATTGTCTGAGACAGACCTGCACAGGAATGTGTCTTCCTGCTGAGGAGGGGGGACATGTGTGAGCTCCCATTCTGTCCTTGGGAGGGTGGAGAGCTCATGACGGAAGTCTGCTTTGACTTCCCGGCCACTTGCATAGGTCACTGGTGGGCACAGCGCCGCCCCTCTGCTCTGCAGCCTTCATGTGAATTCCCCGTCACTGCCCCTCCAGCTGAGCCTGTGGAGACGACTTCCCACTGTCCCCTGCCCATCGTTGTCAGGATGCTTGTCTGCCTCCAAGGAAGTGGAAGCTCAGTAGGTTGGGGAGATGGCTGGGTCAGAAGGAGAATGCCATGAAACCATGAGGGCCTGCATTGGACCCTCACATAGCAGCCTGTCCTCTCAGGTTATCAGCAAGCTCCAGGTTCAGAGAGAGACCGTGTCTCAGAAAGCCAGGTGGCTCAGCAGGTAGAAGTGTTTGCCCGGCACTTGACCTAAGCTTGGTCCTCAGAACCCACACCGGTTTGCACGCTTGTGCAATCTCAGTGCTGCTGCAGTGAGATGGGAGGGGCGACAGGCTGTGGGCCAGATAGCGTGCAGTATACGCGCAGTGGCAGAAACAAGAGAACTCTGCCTTTGAAATAAGGTGGAAGGACGGGCAACTCACCCTGAAAGTCTTCTGACCCTCCACAACTGGGTCAGGACTCATGAGCGTGCATGTTGCGCTGCTCACACACACACAACATTATATACACACGACACACAAGGTGGAATATGAAAGAGTCAGGCAGAGGAGAAGAAGCGTTGTAACGGGAGGAAGGGGATGAGACTGGGGCTAAGTTGTGAAAGTATCTTCAGCTCACTGTGTTCACATGTATAACGCTTCAAGAAATAAAAACATCTAAGTAAAACAGTAAGATGGAAGTGACCGAGGAAGATACTCACGTCAACTGCTGGCCTCCACATGCATGAACACAC
>JALPQD010001032.1:0-20889 GCA_023101885.1 Typhlomys cinereus | reverse complement strand
GAACTTTTTAACTTGTATTTTTAACTATGACGAGAGATGCCAGGTAAGTCCTTCCAAATTACAAAGAAAATGTTAAAGTTGTAGGAAATTAAATTGTAAATCTGCCATTTAAATATCCCAGGCTAACTTAGACTAATTGAATAAAGTAATATTAGTTTATATGGCTGCAATGCAACCTCAATAGAAGATTTCAGCAAGTGGTTCTGGGAACAGGAAAAGGACTGTTAAAATTTGAAAATGGAGGAAAAGAATTCAGATTAAGCAATGGGGTTAATGGGGTGCCATTTCTGATGTCAAAACTAGCTATGGATGTGGGAGAAGGCTCAGCAGAGAGAGGGTCCTTTGAGCCAACTTGGTACCTGGTAAACTGATTTCCAATCTGGGAGACCACATGGTTGAAGGAAAAATGCAACTTCATAAAGTTATCTTCTGATGTTCACACACATAGCATGAAATGAGCCATCACCTTTTCTCTCTCTCTTCCTCATCGGTAAAATAAGGAATAATGGAAAATTATAAATGACATATCCTTTAGTCTGATTCATTGTTATAATAATTTCACTATGTTTTTATTTCAGCTGTTGATTTATGACCTATAAAGTTCACCCTTTGAACACCTTTTATATTAATAAGAATAAAGGAGAAAATACATGATAATGTGATATGTCTGTTACCCATAATCATTTCAATGTTTCTGTCGAACATTGATATGTTCAAAATAGAAATTGAAGTTAACAACCACATTTCTCTCAAAACTGTTCAACAGAACTTGTGGCATTTTGTGTTTATGGAGAAGAGAAAAATATTGTCCACATGTTCTCAAAGTATGTTCAAATTACTATGAAGACTTCTTTACATTTTGCACATTTGCTAAAATGTTTTCTCTGATTCAAGCTTCCTTTTCTCCTTCCTGCTGAATAGAAACCCTATGGTCAATGTGGGTACATGATAACTAACCACAATGGAGATTACTAGTCAACTGGTCAAATATATTTTTGGTTAGGATCATGAATCAGTTTCTCTTTTTTTTTAATTTTTAAGCCCCCCCCCCGCTTCCGCCCGGCGTCTATACGTGGGGTCTAGGATCCGAACTCAAAACCTTCCATCTGCAAGACAGAGGCTTAACCCCTGAGCCACCTCTCCAGCCCCATGAATCAGTTGTTTCTAGGGAGAGTTAGGGGGCATTTCCAGAGCTGCTGACTTGCATCTTCCTTGTCTTGTATTCCCCTGTGAAACATAAGGAAGAAGAGAGGAGCATGACCTGATACTAACAGCCATCTGGCAGTTCAGAGGGGTAAATATTCAAGACTGTATTGTAAGTTTCCTGTGTTACTTTCCAAGTGCAAACTCTATCACTTGTGCTCTAAGCATGTGTGCTGAGTATTGATATTGACTTTATTAAAATGAACTCAGAATTAGATGCTTCATGGAGATCTTAATGTTTTCAAACAAACAGGTAGCAATAGCAAACTTCTCTCAATATTAAAATCCAGTGAGTCTTGCATAGTGCAGGGTGTCACCTGGAGGACCCCACAGTGACAAAGGGATTTCACATTATCAGAAGAATTCTCCATAAGGCTGATTTCTCCTGATGTCTCAGACCGGTTTGTTATATGAGTATGTGCTGAAAGCTAGGAGCACCTCTCTTTCCACTAACTACAATTGCCTTCACCTGAGCTTACAACCTGATCCCCAGCTGCTATTTACATTACTGTACAAAATAAAGTTTCAGGAACTAGGAAGTGGGAAAGATCTGAGACTGTGAAACCCCCTCCCAATCTGTCCTGCCTGCTGATCTTATCTCTTATCTCTCTTAAATTATTTCCTCTTCCTCTGAATTTCTGACTGCCCAGGGACTTATCTGTGAGTTTCATAAGAGATTAATTTCATTGAGATGAACTAAGATGGAATAGATGAACTTTTTTTTATAACCTAGCAACACTGGACTTGCTATATACTTCCTGGATCCCACAAGAGGTTCTAGAAAGAGAGGAGTACCTGCATTCAATGGAGTGTGTTCTCAACTGCCTTCTTTCTGAACTCTCCTCCTGGCTTTCCCTGGCTGATAAACTGAAAGTTCTGATTTACAGGATCAGGACTGAATACAGAAACCTAGATACACAATACACTTACCCAGCAGAGTCTCTGTTGGCCAGACTCTTTTCATTTTAGTTCTGGTCATTTTGGTGATGATAGATTATGCTGCTCTTTGTCATCTGAAAGGGATTAAAGCATCAATTCAAACATTAATACTTTTGTGCTATCTACATTCATGATCTTATTCCTCAAAATTGAGTAGAACTTTGGTTTAAATGCTACTTTAACATTTTTCTCCACAACTTAATTTGGACTACAAATGTTTTATATTGCAGTATTCTTATGTGATATGTTTATATATATCCTAGGAAAATAGTAGGAAACTATAAATCTTTCTTATTTTCTTTCAGATGTTATCCTTTATTTCTGGAGTAACAAAAGACTGGGCAAAAATATTTTGAGTGTTTAAGCTTCTAACCTCTGCTTACAAGTCATATAATCCTTCTTCATTCTTGAATATTTTCTCTCTGTTTTGCACTGCCATAGATTTTTCTTTTTTTCTTCTTTCTTATCTTCAATATCTTTTTTAATAATAATTTTATTTTTCTTTTTTCTCTCTTTAGTTCCCATTCCCACCCAACTGCCTGTCTTTTCCCCTGACAACCCTTCATCTCCCTATCAAAATTGCTCCTATTTTCACATCTTTTCACTTGTGTGGCCCACTGTGCTTCATCTAGTTTGTCTTTGATATTGTATATCTAACATGATTCATGTTCCAGCAAGTGTCATAGATCAGTGGGTTTATCTATGCTATCACTGAAAATAGCATCCTCTTTTTCTTCTGTATTAGTTGTCATGAATCTCTCAGGGAAGTGTGGAGCTTCTTGAAATCTTTCTGTTTTCCTACTGAGATGTTGATAGGATAGTTCCCATTCAGTTACTGTCATGTCCAGGAGATAGTATGTGGCCTGGCATTGTTCTACTTCAATCTCTTGAAGTCTTACTACTCTCTCTTCTAAGATGTTCCTTGAGCCCTGCAATGGGAGTAGAGTAAATTAGATGTCCTGATATGGGATAAGCAGTTCACACAGTCACCTATTTTCTGCAGTTTGGCCAGCTATGTTTTTCTGTAGCCAAACACCTTCTGCTGCAGAAGGAAGTTTCAAAGTTCAGGGCTAAGTGTTTCTCCAATATGTGCATATAATTAACAGATTTAAGAGTCCTGTTTGGTACAGTGTCTTCAAAACTCAATGATCATAACAGCCTGCAACATGTGTCCTGTTCTTTCATTGATTCTCATTTTAGTTTAAAGGCCTCAAATCTGATCAGAAAACTGCTGGATGCCTCCTTGATATTCATGCCACTATTGCACCAATGATGGTATTTTGCCATAGTGATTGTTATTGCAACCTGCAGATTTCACAAATTGATAAAATTTTTGATTGCTTTTCTTCCCTGGTAGCTTCCATACTACTCTTTGGTACGTTGTAAGTTATCCAACAAGGGGAAAGCTTCCAGAACAGTTATAGCTGGATTTCTTTCATGTCTTTCTTCTTCCTATTCAGACTGAGTTTTACAATATCTCTATTGATTTCAACTAATAGTAAACATTTCATGATGTTCATGCAAAATCTCTTCAATTCTATAAAGTTAATATTGCCCCTTTGATCTGTTGCCTTCTTTTCCTGGTCAGGCAAGATAGCTTTGTGAATCTACAGTCCACCCCCAAGTAAAGTGCTACCTTGGCATCATGACTATAATTTGGAAACCAAATTATGGTCATGAAAGATGAAAAAATGAAGTAATGGAGAGTCAGCTTTGCTTTTGATAAGTTGTTAGTCAGAGATGGATTGCAGCTCATTTTTCCTCCTTGTTGGTTCATTCCGGTGTTTTTCTTTGTAATTAGCTGAATCCCTTCTGTTTTATTTTTCGGTTACCATTATGCCCATGACTAAAATGTGCAAATTCACCCCAGTGTTTCCAGAAGATGACAAATACATGCACAGATCCCAAGCTAGACGGAGAGAAAAGAAAAATCTAGGTCACTAATTTCAGTTCAAATTAAATTAACATGGCTTAGAGGACTGAAAATGAGTTTTAATGAATGCCCTGATTTTAGCAACCCAAAAATTATTAATTTTTAAAATCACTGTGAGAAAGCCTTTATGGAAGACTATTGGCTCATTTCACTTGGAGGTGAAAACTGAGAAGCTGAAGCTCAATATGGACTGCTGGGGAGCCAGCAGAAAAGTTAAAACAGACAACAATATTGACTACAATGATCCCAAAGAAGAATAAATGTATACGCATATCATATTAATATCTAAAACTATACTGCTTCCTATAGCCCTGTATCCTGAATTGCTCTGTATCATTGCTTTATTATTTTCAGTTCAACAAAGCACACGGTAAAATTAAGTCATAGTTCTGCTGAGAAATTCAGGGAGAGAAAAAACATTAAGAGTCAAGTCACTCTATCTAAGTAGAGAAAACAAGGATGAGGTATTTGTCACCTAAGGATTTAATTTCCTGACCTCTGCAACCATTGTTAGAAGTAGAGAGAAACAACATGTTGTTGCCAGACAGGCTGCTGCAGCCGAAATCCAAACAGTCTTGAGAGGTGCAATTGCTTTTTAAAGGTACATCCTGTTCAAAAAGCAGTTATGTGCTTCATGTTCATCCCCATACAGAAAAAGGTTTGTGATGACTCATTTGTTTTCTTGAGAAAACAATTCTATCAACAACTCAACCTACATCACACTGAAATGAAGATGCATCACACATGGGCATAAAGGGAGATACAGGAGTACCCATTTTACAAAAGCAAGCAAACAAATGAAAGACAATAGTTGCATGCTTTTTCTTTATGAAATCTTTGAGAGCTTTTTAAATTTTGCACACTCATTTACAGATTAATCCTGATGTTCACAACTGGTTGAAAGTGTGTGTTTCTGTATGTGTGTGTGAGGGGGAGGGTATCTTGATATTGCTAGGAATTTGGGTTCTTTGAAAAACAGGCAACATTTAAGTCTACATTTTTCAATTAATTTTAACCACACTTTGCTACAACATAGAGATGAAATTCCAAAGTTTAATATCTCATATATCTCCATCTCTTTTACTCCCAAATGTTATTCACAATATAACTGAAATGATTTTCTCATGTTTCCCTTTTCATTCCATATTTCCTGAGATGAGTACAGCAATAGCCTAATACACTGACCAATCAATTGACTTTCATCAAACTTTCCCTTTTGCATACATAAAAACTGAAATCAAGCAATGTTCTCTTGTCTCTAGAAATTTACAACTGGATCTTCTAAGTGTCTGATTCATTGTTTAGCTTACAGTCATGGTATCTTGGAGTCCCAGTGTATCTTGTTGCTGTATTTCATCTCTGTGCTCTGTAGAAAGTGGTGTGCTTCCCCCGCCCCACAACCTGATCAGAGATTCTGAAAATGAATCTAAGGCAAAGTGAAGAGCTTTTTTGTCCTTTCCAAAGGACAGTCTTATACTAAGAATGAGCCTGGGGGAAGGGAGAGCATGCTGAATGTAATTAGCGAGTAGATATGAATTTGTTTAATTTTGTATTCCCCAAGACGCTGAGAGTAAAAGAGTAAGAATGTATAAATACTCTGATCACAAAAAGGGGAAATTTTATTTTCCTTAGTTTCACTTAGTTTCTTCACTTCCTAAAGAACTGTGGATAAATGATTAGACTTTGCTTCAAAAAGAGCTATTATTTAAAATATCTTTGGGAAAGATGATATGCCTTTTTCAAGCTCTCGAGTTACAGAGACCTTGGAAAGACAGACGAGTACTTCGCAACACAGAGAGAAAGCAAGTCTCTACCTACAGAAGTCTGCCACTTTGGTTTTGCCTCTTCCTCCTGAGGTTCTACATTACCTGGGTATCACAAGAGAGCAGTTATGAATGAAATGCTGTGCTGAACATTGAAGAATGTGGTAAGCTCTGGAAGGATGTATTTCTTTTCTGTGCATTTCAGGTCATTAGGGACTTTTCTTCGATTTGCTGAATGACCTGAATTTCATGGCATGAATGGACAATGGTAGGCTGCAAGCCTCAAAAGTAGATAGGTCTAATATACCAGTGGACTCTCTGTAAGGTGAGAACAGGTGCTACACCTTCAAGCCCCATGACAAAAGCCAAAAAGGGGGATCAGCACATTAGCGCATTTCTGGCTGTATTAGAAAACAAGGTCTGAAACTACAAGAACACCAATGAAAAAGGGAGCATTCTGCTGCTGATGGGGCATTCTTGAGGCTCCATTAGCCGTGCTACAAAGATAACGCATTCATTCTCTCATCATATACATGAACTCCTTTGTTTATTTCTCTCAGCAGTCACTTCTTGTGCTGAGTCAATAGACAAGCATTCATTCCATAGCTTTGTAGAAGTCTCACAGCTATGTCAGTAGGAGATGAATGTATAACAAATCAGGTTTGACCTCTCATTGATTCTATCATTTGGAAAGACCCAGAGGTCATCCAAATATTATTAAATGAGGCATTTCAAAGAATACTCTGTCTTCCCAGAAACATAGAATTCTCTCCCAGTAGTTCCCCATATTCTTCTAAAAGTAAGAGGCAGTAGTTATGTTAACTGTATATTCTCTTGGTCCACTCAAAGACCAGTCACAGTTGGGTTGGAACCAGTATCCCTGACTATCAGGCCCCAGGCACGCATCTGTAACTGTAGCATTTACCTGGCTTTGGCCTTCTTGCTAGAACTTATGTCACAGTTCCCTTTCGCCTACTTGAAGAAATCCCCATGGAGAATAATTAAATTCTCTAAGTTGTCTTCTCTACTCTGACATGGCTTGGTCTGTATGCATGGTTATTGGCTACTCTACAATATTCTTACTTCCTTGTGCCACCGTGTATTGTGTGTACATACACCTTTGGAATTCAAGAGGATGGATGGTCTGCCTTACAAAGGTGAGTCGTAATGATGGGTGTTTCTTAGTGCCAGTAAACAGTTGGCACAAGATCCTTCTTTCCTCTTTGATGGTAACTCATATTATTCCAGAAAAAAAAGCTTCACTTTAAACTTAGGCCTGCATGTAACAATAACATAAAGCTATAACCATCCAAATAATAGTGGCCATGGAGTGTAAGTGGGAAGTAAACCATTGTGAGATATTGAAGTTAGGTTTCCCTGCACATTTGTCTTGCTTACTCTGACTCAGTGATAATTAATTCAAGCTCCTTGATTTTTTTGTCCTATTTTGTCTTATTGTCCATTCTGTTGTAACTTTCAAGGCTATTTCTTTACTGATTTGTCATACACACCAATAGCAATGTTCAACCTTTAAACTTCTAATGTTTAAGGAATGAACACAAGAAAATAAATTTCCCAAGGACTTATATATAGGTAACCTAGTAAGCACTGGTAAGTCTAAGGGCAGGTCATTTAAGGGGAAGTAGGTTCCTAATTACTAGAAGACTTATATGCATATGTCTGATGAGGGATTGTTCTCAAAATCAGTCAGGATCACCTCTGGATTCCTTTCACAGTTTACTTATCCGAGAGAAGAAAAGGAATAAAAACAGTAGATTTATTTATTTAAATGAGCTTTCTGGAATTCTTGATATTCAGTAAGCATTTGTGGACAGATATGAAGCAAGAGATGTCTGAGTACAGACAAGAACAAACACTCCCCTTTGCTGAGCCTGCCAGAGAACAAGCCCCAAGAAAACCCAGCAGGACGGCAAGAAAGGCACTTCCTGGTTTTTGAATGAATCTTGCAACTGGGGAGCAAGCTGTGCCCCAACCAGGTGTCCCCAAACAATAGCTCTGCCTGCAGCTCTCCAGTGAAGCCTGTCTCCTCCGCAGGCTAGCATTATTCTCTCAAACAGAAGCATCCAGGATATCATTTGAAAGTCTTCTTTACCAGCTGATGAGAGCCTGAGTAGAAAAAGGCAGTGGTGGAACAGAAACCAGCTTCCTTCTCATCTCCTGACAGGACATCTGGAGTAGACTGTCCCCTGGTTACCTCTCTGAGAGAAGAGAGGCCGGCCAACAGAATCTCTGCACATAGGTTATTCTGTGTTTATGTGTAGCTTCTTGATTCCAAAGGGTTTGGACTTAACCTAGGAACCTTTCTATACTTATAGTCTATCTTTCATCTGTCTTCATTAATCTGTTACACAATGGCATCGCAGGCAAGGAAAAAGGCAGTTGCTCCCGCTCTGACATGTTCACTTTGGAAAGAGGGTCTGAAGTCAATGGAAGAACAGTGCTTTAGAGACACCTAAAATCCCAGTGCCATTTCTGAAGAAATTGTATGATCCACCAGCAGAATTCCATGGCCACTGATCTCCCATAGGGTAAGAAAGCCCTCCACTCCCACATATATGTGAGCGTGTGCACACACAGATAACCTGCTCATTGCCCTCTTTCTTTTCCTCCTCTGCCTTCTCAGCTGACAGGCATGCTAGAAACAAGTGGGCAGGGCTCTGACGTCCCTTGTTCTTCCCCAGCACACATTCCTAACCTGTTCTGTGTTTCTGTTTAACCCACAACTTCAGCTGAGATAACATTCCCTGAAATTCCAAGATGTTTCAGGACTGATGATTAATTTCTAGGATGAATTTTCCTCAAATAAATATTCCTCTTATTTTCCATATTGGTTCATGTATACATTCCCCTCTCTTCATGGAGAGGGTCAAACTAAAGTCAGTACCACATGTACCCCAGAAAGATGCCTGCACTTGGAAAATGTTGGCCATTTATACTCATGCTCCTGTGGATGAACATAGCATGATAACCCTTATCATTGGTAAGCTATAATGTAAAATAAATGTTGTAGTTTCCAAACTTTGGCCAAAGTTCTGAGAAAAACAGGCTGGCTTTCTAAACTGACCAACTAAAATTAGAGTCTGCATTTTTCTTATTTTTATATAATTCTTTCATAGCTCTCAGTCTCTTTGTTTCTCTTAGACAGTTTCTATTCCATTTTCATATCATGTACATATACATGATTTTATGTGTTTACATAAATATAGGAGCAATAAGTTAGAAAAAATAGAGACTGGTGTATTTAATATCTTTATTTCAGTAAGTATTTTTATTACCTCCAACATTTAGATTAATTCAATGTAAAGTTCTCATGATGTTGTTAAAGTTATAAAAATAAATAGGCAACTTCTTCTGCTCCCTGTGATAGTTACGCCTGGGTGTCAACTTGACATACCTTATATTAACTGAGATGGGCTGAGACCATATTTGGAAGGATCAACTGAGACTACCTGAAAGGGTTATCTCCTCCCTAGATCCTATCAGAACCTCCAAAAATCTCATGGATCCTTCCAGTACTGGACCATATAAAAAAGGAGCCAAGAAAGAGAAGAGATGTTACTTGCAGCTGTGCTAGGAATCGCTCTTCCCTCCAGATGCCGTTTCTTCTACCCTCTAGCCTTCCAATCCTCCAACTCGTCACTAGACTAAAAGTCTAGGAATTTCAGCTTTCAGCCATCACCCACTTGACTACTGAACTAAGCAGCTACTGGCAGCCATTGCTGGACTACCTCAGCCATATCTGTAAGCCAGCTCAATACATTCCATATATATGTGTCGATTCTGAATCTCTAGAGAACCTGACTAATGCACTCCCTAATTTACAAACAATATTCAGATACTCTATTAAACTACAGTTGAATAGTTCAGTTCCCATTTTAAATGATGCACAATTTCACTAACCTATGGAAGCAGAGTAAAGAAATGATCATAGAAATTAACAAGAATAATAAACACAGCATATTAGTAAATTTTGAGTCTCATATTTCTCAAAGATTAGGAAATATTTCAAAGGAATGTTACCTACAATGTACAAAATTAAGCCTAAAAAAGATTCTCAAAGTATTAACACTGTCAGTGTGTTGCATAAACTTTTTAGAATATCTTTAAGAATTTGTGTGGCTGTCCAATTATTTGAGAGAGAGTGACTGGCTAATGGAGCAGTCTTTTCCTTGGAACTGAAAATTATTTTAGAAACACAAGTCTCATCTATTCAATGAAAATATCTGGGGCTGGAGAGGTGGCTCAAGGGTTAAGCCTCTGCCTTGCAGGCGGAAGGTCCTGAGTTCGGATCCTAGACCCCACGTATAGATGCCGGCGGAAGTGGGGACGGCCTGTTTCTGGTCCTGGTAGGGCAGAGCCTGTGAATCCCAGGGCAGAGTAAACAAGGAGGAGGTGGAGGTGGTCCATGGTGGTTCCTGAATTTGCCCGTAGTTCTACACACACACCACACCACACACACACAATTGAATAAATAATAAAAAATTAAAAAAGAAAACATCTAATCCTTGTCTTGGTCATAATTCCTATGATTACATTGCCCTTTCAATAGTGCAAGAGTCGTGCACCTGTCAATGATTGATTTGAAATGGAAGGAACCCTGGACTTATGCAGGTACAAATATATCAGCAAAGTCATATAAAGATGATCAGGAGGCAGAGCAAAGAAGAAGAAATGGAACAGAATAGAGGTGGGGTGACTCAGGCCATGGGCCAAGGCATGTGAGCAGGCTGTGGAAGAGGAAAAAGGCAGGAAGAAGAATCTTTCTGGAGACCCCAAAAGCACAGTCCATCAGGGCTCCATCTGAGCTTCACGACACTACTTTGAACCAACTTGCAGTAACGTTAGATTTGACTTAGTTCTCTTAATTCATTAACTTATAGTAATATGTTACAAAGAAGTAGGAAATGAATCTATCTCTGCATGAGTCCATTTCACAATACACATTGCAAAGAACAATTATTTTATTTAAGGAATTAAGGAGCTTGTCTTTTTCCTACTTGTGCAAAATGTTTTAATTTATGCCCTTCGGATGTACCCATTTGCCTGAGACGCTGTGTGATGTCTCTTTAAGTCACAGAAATATTTCTGAGTCAGTTAGATGAGCGTAGTCTAAGATTAAACCAAATTACTCTATCATTTTACAAAGAACAAAACTTCTCAGAATTCATTCCCCAAAAATGCTGCTGTTAATCTTGCACATCTACCAATGCAATACTTATGATACTTACCTGGCCACGTTATGCAGACTCAATTGTATAATATTAATTGTGTTTTAATTACTAACCTGTGTGTCTTCTAACCTTGGTTCTCAACAATGTTTTATGGAACAGGATACTACTATGTGTTTGTTTTAGATTCCAAGATCTGTATTCACACATCATATCTGCTATTATGCTACAAATATATATGTGAGGAATGAAAGCATGTGAATAATGTGTGATGCATAAACTACCTAATTCATTTTCTTACATTGATCTTTAGATCTTAACTTTTAATCTTAAACTATGTGACATTACTGGATGTTTTCTAGCATTTTACTCACAAATTTTATATTTGGCATTTATTATTATTCTAGGTCTTAAAATTTTATGCCATATCAATTATCCTCAAGGCAATACCTACTATTAAAGATGATATATGTGGTCACTGTTTGGAGATATATATTATAGCAAAGAGACATATAACAAGAAAATGCCTTTGAAAATTGTATTTGTTTATAATTATTTCATACCCAGATCATCTTGTTTTCATGTTACTGTATAACAGACATTCTGTACAGTATAGTTCTTGTCTTGTCCTTGTGTCATTTACATGATTATGATTTCATGCTATATATTCTTATATTGTTATATGTGCATGTATTATGCTTCCGTCTTTTTGTATTTCTACCTGAAGTGACTTGGACTTCAGAAGAGGGTTTAGATCTGACCTCTGCTGTGCATTAACAATATGACTTTCTACAGGATTTATAACGTGAGGATCAGTGTTCCTTCTGTGTCGTGAGACACTGCTGTAACCTTTGCATGTGATTGCCAATTGACTAATGGCCTGCTGCACGGAATGAAGTCATCAAATGCTAGGCCTGCTGTAGACTTTTCTTGAACAGGTTGCCTTTTCTTTTCACTTTTACCTGCTCCTTCAAAAGTCATTCTGGAAAACCCAGAAAGAGCACATTTATCCATCTATTTTGCTTTCTGAAATCCTGTGACATTACTCTGTCTTATTGTACAGTGGTTTTTCTAGTCTCTACCCCATCCATGTCTAACTTTTAAAATTTTTTAAAAACCACTCCTTGGCAGTGGTGAGTGTCTGGTCTCATGACCCTCCTCCATTATAGGTTACATGCTTGTGGGCTGTCCTGTGCAGGGGCCATCAGATGCTGTGAACTCGAGTGCAAAGGCTGTATCCGGCCTGTAATACAGCATTTCAAGATCTGTCTCTCTATATCCTGTTTTTGCATTCTTTTTGATCCCTTTTCCATGTTTTTCTTGTGCTTGTAAGTTTCCCCTAAATCAACCTTTAGCCTTGTGTTAGTGTATTTTCTCTTCGCATGGCTCTCTTGACTCTGACTTGTCACGATGATAGTGAGAAAGGAGAATTGTGGTGCTCCACTGAGCTGGCTTTGGGAAGAGAATAACTCAATTTTCATTCAGCCTTGGCTCTTCCCTCTGGCAGTGTGTAGCTCATTAATCTGCAAGTGCTTTGTGCCATCTAGATCACAAGACACTTGTAAGGACACAGTCTAAAACAGCTCAAAAGGCAACATATGGCCCAGCACCTGCTTTGACAACAGTACAAATAACATAAGTAATCTAGCAATCAATACAATGTATTAAGCTGTAACTATGTGCCAGGCACCTGTCACAAATTCAACACCTGCATTCAAAGATGCAAGGGACATAAAGATAAATAGATTCTGGGGTCAGGCCACCTAGGTTTAAACTCTGGTTCTGCCAATTATTTCATAAGTGACTTTGGATAACTTATTTACCCTGTGCCTTATTTTTTTAATCTGTAAAATAGACTCTATATCTTTTTAAGTTGTTGATTCAGAGGTTCAGCAGATGGAATGGTATGTATTCATGATAATCGAGTAATAAACAACAGATAGAACGAGTATGCTTTATGTTTCCATGGGGAACAGTAGGACACATCATCAGTCATGTGAGGTATCAGTTCCTTGCTTCTCTAAATATACTATCCTATATTTTTCTCATAATTGTTTTAGAATGCTTTCCATTTCTTTTTTTATAGCAGTGTTTGTGTGTATGTTGTGTGTGTGAGTGTGTGTATGTGTGTATGCATGCATATATACGGGGCCACATAATGTCATATAGAGATAGTTACTTTCACCTTCTCACATGTCAACTCCAGGAATAGAATCCATGTCTTTATGTATGGCAATAAACACTTTCTTTCTTTCTTTCTTTCTTTTTTTTATTTATTCAATTGTGCATGTATGGTGTGTGCACGTGTATGCATGTATGTGTGTGTGTGTAGAACCACGGAAGAATTTGGGGACCACCATGGACCACCTCCACCTCCTCCTTATTTACTCTGCCCCGGGATTCACAGGCTCTGCCCTACCAGGACGAGAAACGCAGGCCACCCCCGCTTCCGTCTGGCGTCTATACATGGGATCTGGGATCCGAACTCAGGACCTCTTCTGCCTGCAAGGCAGAGGCTTAATCACTGAGCCACTTCTCCAGCCCCGGCAACAAACACTTTCTAAACCAACTCTCTGACTCTGTTTTCTATTTTTTATTTCTACTAATAGACTGATGTAAGGAAAATCATTATTTGAAAGATTTTAATGCTCTCATTATTCAAAGATGTTAACAAGTGAAATGGAGCTATGGACTTCATCTTCTGCTATGAGAAGTATTGTGTCAGTACAGGAGGATATGAAGGTGTGATAGTTAATCCTGGGTGTCAACTTGACACAATTGGCATTAACTAAGAACAGCAGAGACCACCTGAAGAGATTATCTGGACAATACAAAGACCAGCCCTAGATCCAGTTGGAACCTCCTTAGATCTCATTGGAACCTCCCAGTAGCAGATCAGATAAAAGGAACCATAGAATAGGAGACAACAAAGAAGAGATCTCTCTAAGAATACTCAAGCCATGTGGATGGGAGTGACTTAGCCTGCCAGCTTCAACCACCGGCCATCTCTCCTCTGCCATGAAGTTTGTTTCTCTCCTCTGGAATTATAAGTTGAATAAATCTCCCTTTCTCACTTAAATTGATTGACTTTGAGTACTCTCTCACAGCAATAGTAAAGAGTAACTGTTAGAGAAGCCCAACACTGACACGGGCCTCAATAGATTTAGCAGCCTGAGTGCTGGCTTGATGCATCATTTAGTTCTGCTACCAAGCTGACAAAGACCTGAAAGATAAGTGTTCCTGTTAGTGCACGACAGACATGTTTTATTCACGTACTATTCAGTGTCTTCATTCTGTCTCTTTGGGGACCAACTGGCTAAGCCTGAGAGAAGTTGCTAGAAGGGCTTGGGGACTTGGTCTGCTTTTCAGCTCATCAGTCTAAAAGATCAATGCCTAACTCTGATGCCTTATTGTTTTCAGAACAAGGACTCCTCCCACTTATCTATGCATATCATCTATGCATCTGTATATGCAGTGTAATAGCTTGGGTAGGTGTGATCACATCCTGTCTCGCAGGTCAATCTCACTTAACTTGCTGCCTCCTGGCTTTGTAAGAAGAGCTTCACGGGCAACATGGCTGGTAAGGTTTTTATTTTTGAAAGAAGCTCACGGAGCATGCGATTGTCTAACTCAGATTTTTATTTACTAGTCTCTGTACAATTTGTGTTGACAGTGTTTGGTTAGAGGGGAAAGAAAGGATTCTAGCTTCTGAATCTGTATTCTCCTATCTCTGTACCAAAAGTCTCCAGGGATATATGCTATGGGAATGAGCCAGGTGCTTAGTTGCATTTTCCTATCTTTTTGTGGGGGAGGCAAATGCTTAGGCATGCAGATTCATGTTCTGACACTCTTCTGTGGATCATCTTTGAATACTCAAATGTCTGAAACATATCTGAAATTCATAATCTTCATGGTAGAATAAACTATGAAGTGTTGTCCATCAGTAATAGATGTAAAACTTACATAAGCCTGATCATTAATTATTCTTACTTCTATGGAAATTTTTAGCATAACAATAACAAATATAACTTCATAAGTTTGTCCTCAAAGCTCATCAAAACAATATTAGGGGAGGGGTTGGAGAGGTGGCTCAGGGGTTAAGCTTCTGCCTTCCAGGCAGAAGGTCCTGAGTTCGGATCCTAGACCCCACATATAGACGCCAGGCAGAAGCGGGGGCGGCCTGCGTTTCCGGTCCTGGTAGGGTGGAGCCTGTGAATCCCAGGGCAGAGTAAACAAGGAGGAGGTGGAGGTGGTCCATTGTGGTTCCTGAATTCATCCGTGGTTCTACACACACATACATACATACGTACACACACATACATACACACATGCGCACACATGAATACACACACAATTGAATAAATAATAAATTAAAAAATTAAAAAAAATATTAGGGGAACCATTTAGGTTTGGGCAGCTTTGTATCGTTGGGACACACGTCTGAGAGTGGCTGATCATGGGTTCAGAGAAAGTCAAAGAGACCTTAGAAACCATATATATATGACCTGTCTTGGGATGTCTGAGCAATGAAAAGGAAATACAGAAAAAAAAAATAAAGAAAACCCAGGCGAAGAAGTTGACCTAGTGATGTTTCTTAAGGTAGTTTTTAGTTTCAATATTGTGTTTCTCACAGATGAGGTGCTGAAGGCCAAGAGGAGCGCATTTGTTAGCACAGTGTCTGAAGACACACTTCATTATTTGCTAGATGATGTACTAAAAGAAAATGTGCTGAACCAGGAGGAAGCAGAAAGGGTGAGAAAGAAAAACGTGACAACTAGAGACAAAGCACGTGATCTGATTGACATGGTGCGACTAAAAGGTCTCCGAGCCTCCGAAATGTTTATTGAACACATCTGTGTGAGAGATCCTATCCTTGCTTGCCAGTTGGGATTTTCTTCAGGTATGATTCATAAATTCCTTTAAAAAGTTAATTAATTGATTTGACAAAACTTAAAGATTATGTATAATGCAATATTTATAACCATAAAGTTTTAAGTGATTAACTATTTGACACATATATTACACCATCTAGACAACATTTTTTCATCTTTCAGCATGTGTGTGTATGTGCCTGTGAATGTAAGTCTGTGTGCCTGTGTTTCTGCGTGTGTATCAGAGGAAACTGCATATCTCTGTGGAGGTCAAGAGTGTCTTTGGGAATCATCTTCGATTATTATACCTTCTTTTTCTTCCTCTGGGGTTTCTCAGGTTCTACCTTTCAGGATTGGAGGTTCAGGTCTCCATTATTTTGGCCAACTTTTTCTTATATGGAATCTGGGTACAAACTCATGTCCTTCTACTTGCAAGACAGAGGCTTAACCCCTGAGCCATCTCTGCAGCCACTATGTAGGACTTTTGTGGTGTGAGAAAATTTAAAATATATTCCATACATTTTAAAGACAAATATTGCTGTTAGCTATAGATACAGCCTTAATTCTGCTTAAAGGATATGTCAAAACTGCTCTTGCATCTTGGGAAACCAGTATCTGTTCTCTGACGCACTTACAAGATGTCATGAGTCAGAAGTGTTTAGCTGCTCCTTACATCCAGTTATCCCAGTCTTACATTCCAGCACACCTGCTCCTCAGGTTCTCATCAATAATAACTAACTCTTTACTTGGTGCCTCTTTCTATTGGAACATAGATCTGTAGTCCCATTGTAATGGTTTCAAAGACTTTGTTCCAGTTTCATCAAATAATGAAAGATGAATTTTTCACTTTGGTAACTGACCAAGGCCATTGAGAGCCCCAAAGACTTTCCAGGAGAAATTAGACACGTGTTTCCCTCCTGTGCTCCCTATTGTAATGACTGCATTATTCTAGTCCCACTCTTATAGCTAACAAATGAAACAATCAACACACAGTTTCTCTGACTAATAAAGTGTTGTGTGCCTTTCCTTTTCCAGTACTTCACAATGAAATCAACAATAAAGGTCATAAAAATCAACATCTAATAATCAATGAAATATTATTTCTTAACTTGAAGTATTTGGTCCATTTAAAACCATGTCAGTACCCTCCAAGAACAAAGGTTTCAACTGTTAACATGGTGGATACAGTCTCTGTCTCCATATCTTACTTCTATCACTCTTTGAGCAAATTAGTACTTGGATTCAGATGTCCTGAAGCTTGTAGCAGACTCTGTGTATAAAAGAATTTAATTTAAAAATTGCTTGAATCTATAAGTTAATTCATTTATCTTCTTTTCTATCGAAAACATTAAATTCAGACTATTTCTTGAAACTTGAAGAAATGTAACATTAAATATGACATAGATTTGAGATTCTACTGGAGAAGGGTAGCAATGAGAAACCAATATACAAAGCAGTTGTCAATGCCATGAGAAATGTAAAAGCAAACCAAGATGATACTGGAATAAGTTAGGACAGAGAATGATGGGATCTGATCTGATGCCAAAATGTGAATGACCAAGGTGAGCCATGCATAGATCTGAGAGAGAAGCACAACACCACAAAGATAACTATGATGGTCCCAAGACCATGGGCATCACATGTTTGAGACAGAGAAAACTGTGCTGCTGAACAAGGATTGAAGGCAGTAACCTTAGGTGGGACTAGGGTGCACCGAATCACAGAGGGCAAATTACAGGGGGCTTGACTACTTAGGTGGAGTGGGAATGAGAAGTGTCCTTATGCATTCTACCCAGTGGGAGTCCAGCACAGTTACTCAGAAGGCTAATGACAGGAGATGAAGGAATCTCTCCTATTTCCAAGACATGTGTTCATAGAAGGAGACCTTCAACTTGTTGGATAAATAACCATGTTCATGATCCCAATTTCTAAGAAAGTTTACAATGGGCTTTTTGTAAGATCCTCTCAGAGGTCACCAGAACTAAGTTAGAAAATTCATAGAAAACGAGCTTCAAAACCGAGAAAAATATGAGTCAACATTTAGGAAAAGCCACTCTGGTCTCTAGCTTTCCTGGTGACCTTCAACAACACTTTTCCCAGTTCAATGACTACTGAATCCCAGATGCTCAGCAATCATGACCCCTCCCTACCACCCCACAAGATGTCCTGATGTCACTTATAATGCTGACTCCTCCAACTCAGATGGTTAATTAAAATAACCATCAAGCTTCACCTCACTGTATGAGTTTGTTACGCATTCTGATTTTAAGGGAGCTTTATATAAAAACAATGTACACTGAAAGTGAAGAGTGGGAAATATCTGTCCTGAATCACAGGTTATAAGTTTGTCTTTTAAATATTTTATTTATGAAAGACAGGCTAGAGAAAAAGAGGGGAGAGAGAGAGAGAGAGAGAGAGAGAGAGAGAGAGAAGAGAGAGAGAGAGAGAGAAGAGAGAGAGAAACATGTTATGTACCCGTACCAAAGAGCAAACATAGAAAGTCAGAGTACATTTGGAAGATAGTTCTCTCCTCCCACTGTGGACTCTAGAGATTGAACATAAGTTGCCAGGTTTAGATGAAGAAATCTTTACAACTGGGCCACATTATTGCCCTCTTTTAATTTCCTTAAGGGACCGTCCCAGAACATCCTTATGTGATGGAAACTTGCCTTAAAAGAGATTCTTACTATAACTATACGTAAGGTCAGTTGAGTTTCGCAGAATTTTTCTCGTGACTTCCATGCAGCACTCTTCTCTGACTGGATCAATTCCTAAGACAGCCTTCCCCCACAAAAGAGCTACAGGTTGTGGCTGACTGCAAAACGCTTAATCAGTAAGATTTTGGACATAGCCATATATTCTGGCAGCTAGAGGATCATTTAGAAGTTTTAGAAATTTGTATCTTCCGAGCTAATGCATGTGTGTGTGTGACTGACTTTGAAGGTGGGATAGGGATGGTCTGTCAGATATGAGAACCTACCTTTGCCTTGTTCTTGAAACTCTTGCAGAAAGGTTTGCTATAAAGACTGAGTCCAAATCTCAACAACCAATCATCCACACTCAAACTTTGTCCTCGAGAAATATTCCTGCAACGATGTGCAAAGGATGCAGATCTGGTAAGATGGGCAATAAATAAAATGGGGGAGGAAAGTAAAAGATCTGTTTGTGTACAAATATGTATAGACAGGATCTCAAAACACTAGTTCTATTGTTAGTGTTGTCTTGAAGCACTAGAAGTTTAAGAAATAGCTGTAGTTTATTTCATTTTATTATAATCTTAAATGATATATATATTCAATTATGGAACTGATGGTATAATAATGAAATAAGGCTCTTTCACAGTTATTTTTTTCTGCTGATGGGAGACAGCACTGAGGCACGAAAACTAAATTCATTTGATTTAATGTTCTTGAGGAGAGATGCAGACCATTAGGATAGAAATTACATAGCAGAAGGCATGGCTGGAGGTAGAAGTAGGAAGATGGTTCAGCTCACTGCAGACATCATGGAGGCAAAGAGAGCAAGAGCAAACAGAGGAATCAGAGCCAGGGCACTAAAACTTCAAGGTCTGCCCCTGTGACCTGCCTTCCTTCAGCTACAACCTTCCTAAACATCAGCTAGGAATGCAAAAACATAAGCATGTGGGGGCAACTCACATTCAAACCAGTACAGCTATTATGCGTTTTCTTTTTTTTTTCTGTGTGCATGATTATATATGTGTGGGCATAAGTATGTGTGGATGCACAAGCATCCGTGTATATGTGAAGTTTGAAGTTGAAATCAAGACTCATTCTCTATTGCTCTTTCACCTTATTTATTTGAGCCTGGGTCTGTCATTAAACACAAAGCGTGTCATTAAGGATAGTCCAGCTAGTCAGTTTCCTCTGGATCCCAACGTTCAATCTTTCTAGGCTGGAATCAAATGAATCACCACCACTGGTGTTTTTTTCATATAGATCTGGAGAACAGAACTTGTTTTAGTTGTATAATAATCATTCCAACCAGTGAGCCATCTCACCAATACTTGATGTTTTTATATTGATGCTACTATGTGTATATCATTATTAAGATGCTATGAAATAAAAGAAAATGGAATGACTGGAGGTTTGTTATGATGATTGCAGATTGCAACTGGTGGAACTGGTCTTGGTAATTGAGAGATTTGAGATAGGTCTTAAATGTTAGATAACATTTGGCTAAATCTAAGAGAGAAAACGGAAGGAGAAAGCATGTCCTAAGTCACTCTGCAAGATAACTAAATAGCTGTTGCCTGCCTTTCTTGGTCACCATTCTGAAATTTTGCTCCTTAAATTATACTCTGGGTAAGAATATGCTACTCATTACCTTGTTTCCTTTAGAAACTCCCTTTTCTACTCATTAGCTACATGGAGTAAAGACATGACTGTACCAAATACAACTGCGACCAAGGAGTTATTTTATATTATTTAGCATGTTGTTTTGATCATGTTGTGTATGATTCTATCTGAACAGGAATATAATACATCTAATTCATCTGTGTCCTGCAGATCTATCCAATCAGAAGGAAGGGAGACCGCACGCGTCGGGCTCTTATCATCTGTAACACTGAGTTTGTCCATCTCACAAGCCGCAAAGGTTCTGAGCATGACATTTCAGGGATGGTGAACCTGCTTGAAGATTTGGACTACACTGTTAGTTTGGAAAAGAATCTTACAGCGTCAGTAAGGACCCTTCCTCTATGCAGGGAACATAAATGTGTGCGCGCAAGCACACACACGTGTGCACACACACTAATACACACATACACATACACATCTCTAGGAATGGGCCAGTATGTGAATTTGGGATATATTCATTCCTAATGAGACTTCTGAGAGATTTGTTTTTTCTACTTAAAATGAGAAATGTAAAGCAGTTATCAATAATACCTTTACCTCCTTGAACATGTAAATGCTTTCAATACATAGGTGACTTTGAAACAAATTCCATGAAGATATCAAAGTAAAATTGTA